>CM055101.1:18804424-19064424 GCA_029204225.1 Diphasiastrum complanatum
TCTATTAAGTCTCTTGAAAAGGACGAATGTACCTTTTGCTTTGGAGATCATCCAAGTACCAGGTGTCCAATCAGGAATCCGTGCTTATCAAAAGGACAAAATACAGAGTAACAAGTTCATCGACATCAAGATCCAGCAGTTCAATGGTCAGAAGCATAATCAAACCAACAAGGAGCTCACCAAAAGGATCGATGTCAGATTGATCCATCTAAATCATGAGTTTCTTCAACAAACAATGGCAAGGTAGAAGTTTTGGTTATATCATCTTGCATGTCACCGAACTCAATGGAGGACCATAACAGCCTACCAGTCTATTTTGTGGAAGATCCAAAGGGAAATCTGTTACTGGTGTATGCCTATCAACTTAGAGGCAATGGCATACTACACTCAGTTAGGTGCTATGGATGCAGAGGAAAACATGTTGAATGTTCACATCGAGGGGATCCATCAACATTTGATCCCACAATGCGGAGTTAATCATCCATGCCGAGATCGCCCGATGAGAAATTCACAAATAGCCAGGAGACATTTGGCCTATGTAGACTGACATGACCCTTCCACCTCAAATGCACTATAAAAGAAAAATCCTGGTGCCACCAGGTTATGAAACGAGTGACGAAGAGGACAATCTAGCAAAAGTCTCAAAGTACGCAAAGATACCCTCGGGCAAACAAGTAAAACCATCATGGATTTTACCAAGTCTCTTGGCGCAATCACTGCAAAGAATTCTTAGTGATGAATTACCAAGGGGACTAGCGTCAACAGGGCAACTTCAAGACAATTCAGCACAAGATCCAAGGAATAGTGCCATCACGTAGCCTTCAATGGGGAAGTGCAATGACCAAGAGAAGACTAAAGTTGATGATTGTCCCTCAACGAGCAAGATCCAACCAAAGTCTCATTGTTCCATAATGCAACAGCCCAAACCAACGCCAAATTTTTCAAAGGCCAAATCCAGGGAATCCAAGCCCAAATAGGCGGCCTCCAGTATAGCAAGCACCAGTGCCTACAATGACAAAGCCTTGTCCTCAATCTATGATATTGACTGCTGAGGAAAGTCGTCAGGTTATGGCATACCTCGAATACCTAGACAAACAAGAAAGTCAAGCTAGTACGTCATATCTACCTTACAATTTGGGAGAATCCATGACATTGGGACCAGTTGCGCCAATCTATGAGGATCTAGTTTTATCTTTGGATACTCTGATGGAATGCCTCAACTACCCAATTGTTGATGAATAAGATTATCCGGAATGGCCACTAGACCCTTATGGGTATCATAGAACATCTGGCAAGTCCCGGTTCTTGCTGATCATCCACTAATAAAGCCTCAAATTTTACGTAAGCGAATTCTATCCATACTTTCCTTGAAGCATTCATGTCCCAGCAATAAACGAACCGACAACAACGCCCCTTCACGACAGTTGCAGCCTAGTGTCGAGGGGCCGACACTACTTTGGGCCGTGGACCCTGTTGTGGGTATTTCTAGCACAATAATAAACAAGTGGGTCCCACACTTAAAATACTGTTGGTCAAGCCTTACCTAGTGGGCCCCGCCACAGTACATTGTAAGTAGGATAATAAGTGTGAGGGCACTGGCATCCTGCACATGTAAGCCCAACCCAATGAGCACAAGTAGCAAGTTGCAATTCTTAGGAATAAGAGACTAGGAGCTTAAAACTCTAAAATGACATTAGAGCCCTAAGTCAAATTGCAAATAAAAAAGCTAGAAGGGCCCAACTTAAAACTCACATGAATCACGTGAGTGCCCTTCTGCTTTCTTAGCACCAATAGATTTAAGTTGTGTTTATTTTAAAGGCTTGGATTAGAATCCTTGCCCCAATGAAGTTGCACTCACCTCTAAACTCTATAAGAGGGAGCCATTTCCTTTGTATTGTATCTCCATCCATCTTCTCTTAATAAAACTCTCTCTGTTTCTCCATCTCCATCTCTCTCTCTCTCTCTCTCTCTCTCTCTCTCTCTCTCTCTCTCTCTCTCTCTCTCTCTCTCTCTCTCTCTCTCTCTCTCTCTCTCTCTCTCTCTCTCTCTCTCTCTCTCTCTCTCTCTCTCTCTCTCTCTCTCTCTCTCTCTCCGGCAACAGCGCCACTGTTGTGTGTCGATGTAGCATAGGGCATTTTTGGCCCTGCCTTGCTTTGCAAGGAGGACTTAGCATTTGTTTCAAACATTGACCTGCTTGTGTTTTGGTTTTAATTCAAATCACATAAATGTTTTTTTTTTTTTTGGATTTTTATGAGTACGACATGTGGCAATTATAAATAAATTGATTATTTTTTAAAGTTTTTTTTGTAGCTATTACTTTTTTTTTTCTCTTTTTAATATATATATCTATATATATATATATATATATATATATATATATATATATATATATTTGTTGGGGTTGCTTGATTATGCAGAGGTTGACACGTGGGTTCTCCCTTTGTTGTGGCCTTCGAGTCCCAATTCTCTTTTTGTTACGTTTCACGTTTCTTGCCATTTTCAAGGTCTTCGCTGTCGTTGCATGCAAAAAGGTCTATGCGTGAGACAGACGTGATCAGCTGTTTTTGGAAATTATGGTCTTTGGGTAAGACCGATACAATAGCAATAAAGTAAGATACGATCCATTCAAGTTGGATGATCCAAGTGTCAGCAGAGTGATGCGCGAAGCTAGGTTTTCCAGCACACTTGTGAAGCTCAGATATGATCCATTCCTTGACAAAGTGCTGATTTTTCCCACCTCAAGTCAACATACTCAAGATCTGGTAGCTATATGCTAAAGTAAGTAGTTAGTTAGTTCTCTAAGCAAAGATGGTATTATGATCATCCACACTCGAATGCACACTCAAATGTAGCAGCAACTTTGAAAGACTTGCCTAGTCTGACAAAAAACAAGTCTATACCTTAGGGGGATGGTCAAGGTGGGCCTTGACCACATCTCTAGCAGGCTTGTGTAGCCAAAGAAAAATGGCATTGACTTGATTCTGAAGAAAAGCACCAGGAAAGAATTTGTTGAGATTATTCATCATGAACCAAACAGCGTGGTCAAACCAGATAACAGAGGAATTACTCTTGCATTTATACCACAACGGCATTTGAAAGGGTCTTTTCCAGTTCCATATGTGGGCTTGATGGAGATGCATACGGTGGAAACCAGTTTTAAAGTGTTCTCTAACCCTGGCCCAGGTTTGCTCGGAAGAACATCGTGAAGGTTCAAATTTGTTCATTCATATGATGGTATCAAAAGCAATAGGAGTCTCGAGAGCAGAATTTTTATGCAGTGCGGCAAGTTTGCAGGTTTGTACTTCAATCTTAATGAGATGAGTAAGATCAATAGGCCTAGAAGCAAGGAAATTCACAATGGGGAGGCTCCAGATTTTGAAGGAAGTGAGAGCAGATTTGAATTCAATAGTAAGGCTGGGACCATAGGGATTTGACAACTTTTGGATTGGCAAAATTCATAAGCAGAAAGATCACCAATGTCACAAATTTCTCGGGAGAACTGCTCAAGCTGTGATGCGCTATCCTCATCAAGGTCATCGACAAAGACAAGTGGATGTGGAGATAAAGGTGCATCAGGAATAGGAGGAGTGGTAGTCTCAGAAAAAACAACACTGTTTTCTTTCTCTAAACATTCAAAAACTCTCCTGATGTGTGAGTTAAAAACCTCTCTTCTTCCTAAATTTTTTTCGCAATCGTAGCATTATTACCAAAAAGGGTACCATAGTGGTTAGGGGATCTTTTTTCTTAACAAAATCCAGATATATCTTAACTAAATCCAAAGTATAAAGAAGATCAACAAGACATAGGACCCTATCTTCAGATCCAGCAACAAGACAAGTAGCCTGATCGGTTCCATTAATAAAATCATGTAAAGTAGTAGCCTTTCTCATGTAGCATATCAAAGTCTGAACAAAATGGTTAGGGGAGGAAGGGGATCCCCATAACCTAAGGTAAAGGCATCTTGAAATCACCATGAGGACTGTTCATAAAAAAAATCCTTTGTTAGCAGATGAATCATAAATAAAAGATAAAGGTTTGATACTACCCCAACCAAAGGATAGTCAGATTTACATCTCAAAGATGCAGAGAGAGAGTAAAGCATTCACATAGTTCCCCTTGCTTAAACAAGACCAAACCCTTTGAAACCTTTATTCATAAGCCAACAAGGTAAAGTATAGCTGAAAATTAAATACAATATAGTAAAGCACCATAAAGCAAGACTTATTTCAAGACATCCAGCTAGTACCTACCACCATCCCACAACACAAAACCATGCGAGTTAGCATGTTGGGAAGACAGGTGTCAAAGTTGAATGTCAATTGTTATCCATGCACAAAATAAGCATTGCTACGTAACAGCTTGGTTAAAATGAAAAATACATAGTCCAATCTTCTCATTCATTTGTAATTTCTAGTGATAGGCTAAGCCGCCATATTACCATATCAGGGTGAAAGGCATGTTAATCAAGTTAGAATCAAAATAGAATCACTGTGTTACTGTACTGTGGGTCCTATCAGTGGATAAGGATCAGTTGGCCTCGCCACGAGGCAAGTCGACGGGACACGCATCCCGCCAACGGCAACCTGGGTCATGCATGGGTTTCATGAGTGAACAACTATATGTACAGTGGAATTTCATTTTGAGAAATACAGTTGCTATGTGAGCTTGCTGTGGAGAGTGTTTTCTGTCTGTATTACTGTGTAGCATGATCTGTGTTTTTGTGCAAAGCAAATTCTAAGTTGGTATCAGAGCCGTACAGGGAGTGTACACAGTACAGCATCGTCGTTGAAGAGAGCTTCGGAAGAACTGTCTTCTGAGAGTTCGGGGTTTACGGCGGGTTGAAGACGGAAAGAGAAGCACTAGTGCACAGTTTCTAATTTATACAGGCTTGCTAAGCTTAGCAGAGGGATTATTAGCCTGTGCATCAGACAGGGAAAAATTTGGTGAAAATTTGACAATTTTGAAGCCAGCTGAAAATTGAAACCGGGCTTGGGATTATGGTTTTTATACATAACTGGTGATTTCTTCACTGTTTGCGCACCGTTTTGGATTCCGTAAGGACAGGAAGGAAGCTAATCACATTGTCAATCAGCCATGGAGAGATTATGAGGTTTATGTTAGAGATTTGTCTCCAGACAGTTAACCTAGCAGATTTGCGGTAAAAAGTTGAAAAAAGCCACTTTGTCACAGAATTTCTTGACTGAACACTCTACAGTCTTAGAATCAGTAGGGCGACCCTGCTCCAGGCCTCAGATCGTGCTCAAAAAGAAGAGGTAGAACTACTTGACATCTTAACCTTTAAATTTTTTTTAACTATGTACTTATGCTAAGCATAGACCCGTTAAAATAGTTAACACCACACTAAATGTGCTCCTCAACCTTAACAGCAACCTATGCTGGTCATAGAACAAATAAAAGCTATGCAGACCTCAAGAGACGTATACAAAAAAAACAACTAAATGCAAATGAGCAACAAGCCTAGAAAGTAACTGGCTAATTAAAATTTTCAACGGCTACCATGCCTTAAATACTGTTTAGCAGCATCCTTAGGGTTAGGGTTAGGTTTAGGTCTGGATGGTCTCGGCTCAGGCTCGATTTCGGCGTGAGGTGAGGTGAGGTGAGTCGCGGCAACTCGGTCCCGAAGCAAGCTGGAGGTCTGGCGTGAGGCGGGGGTCTCGAAAAAAAAATTATTTAAGGACCATGGTCCAAGCATAACTCACCTCATTTGCGAATTCAAAAGCACACATGCTGCTAGAGCTCTCGCTACGACAAAGTCACAACTTTCTATAAGATTTCGCATACGTTCTCGCTTACAGATTTCTTGACCGTAAGATTATTGTCATTTTTTAAATTTGTTCTATGCTTAGCATGGGTATTAAATTCTTGCATTAGAAAATATTCATGTTTTAATTTGTATTCATCTTCTTAAAACATGGGTAACCTATGCTCAGCATAGGTGCTTGCACCAGTCCTCTCCCCTAACCTATGCTGAGCATAGGTTGTGCTTGGGTCCTTAGTAACATCCTATGCTCAGCATAGGATTCCGGCGGGATTTTTCTATTCTAACCACGGTTCGAACTATGCTGAGCATAGGTTGTATCTCTGGTCCTCTTCTAACCTATGCTCAGCATAGGCTAGCAAGCAAATTGCAAAGACATCCTATGTTGAGCATAGGTTGGACTAGAGCGCGCGAGTAACGACCTATGCTTGGCATGGGCTAGAAGACGACCAGAGATGCAGCCTATGCTCAGCATAGGTTGTCACTCGCGGGCTCTAGTCCAACCTATGCTCAGCATAGGATGTCGTCGCAATTTGCTTGCTCACCTATGCTGACAATAGGTTAGAATTGAAAAATCCTGTCGGCTTCCTATGCTGAGCATAAGTTGTTACTAAGGACCCGAACACAACCTATGCTCAGCAAAGGTCGCTACTCGTATTTTTCTTGTTTTACAAGGCTTTGTTTGAGGAAAGTGATCCTTTTGAGATGTTTTAGTAAGAAAATGTGTTGAATTTTTAGTTTTGTTTTTTAAAGATTTTTCACAAAAACGGCTTTTCTTATTAAAGTTTTCAGTATTTTCATTGTTTTAAATTTTCCTAAAAAGTCTTTTTTTTTGCAGATTTTCAATTGTCTTTGATAATTTGCGAAATGTCGAGGATTTCTTTTAAAATTTTGGGTAAACCTCAAGATATTCCATTGAAAGATCACCAAAGGGGTCAACAACACAAAGCTAATGGAGCTTTTTATTATTTAGCTAAGAAGTCTGGCAGGGGAGACTCACAATTCAAAGTTCAAGGAAGATTGCTTGTTGATCAAGCAGATGAGAATCAAGAAGAAGGCTTTGTGAATGTACTTGTAAAGGAGATGGATAAGTCTCGTTCTATTTTCATTCTGAACGAGACTATGATAAAGATTCGACTTTGCCAGGACGAGGCCATCAAAGCTTATTTTGATAAAGCTCTAGTTACTTTGGTGTGTAATTATAAAACATAGTTTTATTCATGTTTGTCTACATTTGTTTCATGCTTAGCATAGTTGTTACTAAATATAAAATTCTTTAAACTTTTAGATAAAAGCCTTTACTCATTATATTTTAAACTTGATTTTTGTTTTTTTTTTTTCTGTCCAGAGCATGAAGCAATGCTTAAAAATGGTTCTAGCTGCTATTGTTGAGAGGAAAGATCTGGTCTATTCATTACGGAGTTCAAAAGGTGTATTCATTGGACCTCGCAAGCCCGCTTCTACCACCGCTCAGGTCACAAAGCCGGCCTCTGAAAATGTTGAGGATGAAACTGTAGTTGTCCCTCATCCCAAAAAAAAAGAGATCTCATAATATTTTTGAGTCTTCTCCCACTAGACCTAAGTCACGTCCATGGCTACACATCGCCATAAGTCCATTCCGTCTGCTGAAAGCAAAAAAGCCGCCACCGAACCATCTATGTTGCTACCTGGTGCATCCATCCGCCCTTTACAAGACAGCTCTGAGCTTTCCAAATAAGAGAAGATATTCATAAAACAAAAAAAAAAAAAAAACAACTTTGATTTTAGATATAAATCAGTGTGATAGGCCACCTATAGATCCAATAACTAAAGACAGGCCAATGGAAGTAAGAGAACCGAATGAAACACAGGTACATAATTTAAAAATAAAATTTAAAGATCATGCACAGGCCATAGTTACTCCTTATTGTTGTTTTGGTTGATCCTAACGAATGCAACGATGTTGCAAATTTTGATTTTTCTTTATTAGATTCACAAAAAAAAAATTTTCTTGGGGGCATACACAGTTTACAAGCCTAGAAACAATTATCTCAAGAGTATCCCCATATTCCAAGCTTTCGAACTGCGAGTGCCATTGCATTTGCTGGCTTGACAATGGAAGAAGCGAAATTATTGGTTTGGGACCACAATATTGATCAGGACTTTCGGATGAAGATGACCGTGAGACAAAGAATTCGATTTTTTTCACAAAGAATACATGAGAGTCTCCAAAGCAGGAGATGTGAATCAACTTGAGCTGAAAGCACTCTGTGCTCAAGAGACAGGCCCGTCTTTTGATTCGAAAAATCTTACACAAAGCCTTACAAAATATGATAATTTTTTTCAGCTTGCTTTTCGCAGTGGCCAGGTAATTTGTTTTGCCATGCTCGTCATGGAATGCTCAAGTCATAATATATGTTGTAGTCCTTTTAAATTGTTTTTATCAGACTAAAATTTTGAACTCAATTTTAATACTCCCTAAATTCTTTATCAAATAATTTTTTTTTTTATTTCAGGCCTCAAAGTCAAAGAAAAAAGTTGTGAGCACTCAAAAAGCCAATCCCTACAGAAATGGGAATATCAGAGTGGAAGAATATACAAGGATTAGAACTAATAATAAGTGTTCTTTCTAGAGTTGCCGATGGTCAACTTTCTCCAGCAGAAATGGGGAAAGAATCTCAAAGGTAATAGTCATAATCTAAATATTTATTTTCATGTTACCTTTTGTAAGAAAGTGATTTTCATGATTTTGTTGGATTTTTAACAATTATACTTTTTAAATGCAGGCATAAATTATTTATGAAAGTTCAAGAAGCCCTTGTGATAGAGTTAAATTGTCAAGATTTCGATGAGTGCCAGAGGCTTCATCTTTTGAGCAGCCGAAATGAATCCTTGAGTCCATTTTTTATTTTGTTTAGAGACATGGTATTTATTTCACCCATGCTTAGCATAGGTGCTTATGAATTGTTTCTTTTCTATATTCTATGTCTCCTATGCTAAGCATAGCTTTTTTTTTATTTAATCATTTTTTCTTGATAAGTTAAGTCTCCTATTCTATTTTATATTTTTTGTCTCCCATGCTAAGCATAGCTTTTTCTTTTTCAGTCTCCCGAAGATGAAAAAAACAAAGTCCTTACAGAGTAATTCAAGAGACATATTCAGCAAAAGCAGAAAAAAAGGACCGGGAGAGATTGGCACGGGGTGAGACCATTGCGGAGGGGGATCCATTAGAGACCTACATTCCCAAAAGTGTCGATGATCAACCATGCTTTTACTCGGTTGAAGAGGGCGATTGCAGAGAAATTTCAAATTTCATAAAAAAAGGCCTTATACTCTTTGCATCGCCGATATACCATACGGATTTCAGATGAAAGAATCATTAAATGATGATTCCCCTTTCAAATTCACTGAAATCCATAGTTTTATGCAGGGTTTTCTTGAAGTCACAACTTCTCCAATTTGGAGAGTTGTTATTTTTCATTTTTCTTGGCAGTCAGCATCAGTACAGAAAGCTCTACTAACTTTCTGTAATGCGGGAATAGAGAATGCTGTGTGGTAAGTTTCTAAATTCCTGAATTATTAATTCGTATTTTAATACATATTTTTATTTTAAATTTTTCATTTTAAAGTTAAAATTTTAATCTTATTTTGCTTGTAATGTTCCATGTCAAGTACAAGCCCAATGTCAGGAATTCGGGAGGAGCTCAACTTTGCAATAAAATAGAATACATAACCATCAGTTATTATTCTTTGGATGGCAAACACTTGATGCTTCATTACAACACTTCCGGACTGACAATTTTTAGAAACTTGATCCAGTATCCAACCGTGACAAAGAAATTAAAAAATCCAATGACGGGTTCTGTGGTTTGTCCCTACCAAACGTCACAACAATTAATTAATCATTTAATTGATATTTTTTCTCACCCACCTAATTGGATTTTGGATTTATTTAGCGATAGCAACACTACGAGCGCATGTGCTGATCAAAACAACTGACATGTTGTTGTAGTAGATTTAGATACTAATTTAGTTGATTTTGTAAAAAATGAGAATGAAATCTCTTTCAGTTTTGCCAGATGAACTATCTGAGGTGGGAAAGAGTTTAGACAGTGGGATACAGTAATTCTCTTGTCCAAGGAACCTCAGTCTCCTGCTAGTAGAAAAGTAGGAGACACAGGAGAATTTGTTGATGTCTTGGTTCAAGATTACAATGTAGTAACGGTAGTCTAGGAAATTGTAGAAGAGGTGCCACTTGAAAGTACAGTGGCTACTCAAGAAATAAAAAAAAGATCTAAATGACCTCGATGATTTTTGGGAATAAAAAATTCTCTTTTGTTTTAAAGAATAATTGCGTTGATATTTTTTTGAGGTATTGTGTTTTGAATTATTTTTTATTGATTTAATGTTCTTAAATTTATTTTTTAACGATTTAAAATTAAGAATTTTAAAAAATTTAAAAATTTTAACATTGATAATCATTACCAAAAATTAAAATTGTAAGAATTTGTCAGGTTTATAATATTTTAATTTTAGATGTGTTTTTATAATATTTTTTGTAAAAAAAAATATTGTTAGAAATTTTAAGAAATTAAAAGATTTTTTAGATTTTTTTCAGGGTGATTTAAGTATTTTCACAAATCATTTAATCTCAATTATTGTAAAGTAATTTTATTTGCATTTATTTAATGTTTAAATATTTAATAAACTTACGTAGGTATAAGTAAAGATTTTTAAAATTTTAAAGTTTTAAAAAATATTCATTCAAATTTTTAACATAATATAAAAAATATTTTTTCGATACAAGAATTGTAATTTAAAAAACTTTTAAAATTTCAAAAAAAAAAACTATAACTTTTGTTTTAAGTCAAGCAAAAAATATTTTTTTAGGTATTTTAGTGGTTGTGTATCTAATGATTTTATTTTGAATAGTATTATTTGCGAAATACAACTTTTTTTAACATAACAATATATTTATTTGAAGCATTTTAAATTTGAATACTCTTTAAAAATTTTAAATTTTTTTTAAAAAATGGCTCTCCAAGTGATTTCTCTTTTTTGTGGTCATCATGTTCTAATTATATCTAGGACAAGATTGAACAAAGCATATACTCTTTACAACATTGTACTTTTATGCTTGCAAAAATATGCAATGGAATGCATTATTTTATGTTTTGTTGTGGAAACCACTAGATTGTGGTTCTAAAGAGTGTAAGTAGTTTCAAGTTAGTTTTACTTTTGTAAGCTTATATCTATGCTACGCGATTGCAACACTAGTCTCATTCTTGTAAGCATAGGTTGGTCCCCTTGGAAACCAAGAAGCATTCTTGTAAGCATGCAACCCATTTGGTGCTTCATTCAGACCCTATTCATGAGTAGCAAGTAAAAAGAAAAAGCACAATATCTGACACCTATTGTCTCTTTCCATGCTCGGATCCACATTCACTTTTCAAATCATATGTTGCTAATTTTCCTCCTTGGAATGTGCACACATCCTCTTTTAAATGCAAGCATATGTCAAAGAGCCAGAAAAGAGGCCCAGAAACCATAAATGGATAAATAGGAGTAAATAATATATACTTTTAGCCCCATCTCTAGTTTTTTTGGAGTCATTAAGACATGGCAAGATGCCTCACTTGATGGAAAGAGGGGTGACAATTTTTTCGAGCAAAAAAAGCAATGACAATGTGTCCATCGTTTCCATAACATCAAGTATATGCTTCAAATATGTGCTAGCAACACCATTGATTCCTTTCTTTCACGATCATTGAGATTCATCATCTTCATAATCAAATGAATTTTACGACAAATTATTTTGAGTCAAGATTGACAAAATAGTTGTTCAACTATTATTGATCACATTTCCATTGTTTAGCATAAATACCATAAAATGGCAAGAGGGTTTACAGATTTGCCTAACACCACGAGGTGTCGCACTAGCATCGTCAAGTGGATGCAACATCATGGGATGGTCCATCTTTAATTTGCAGAAAACATAATTTTATTTCTTTAATTCAGTGATTAATTTTAACCATTCACCTCTATTTTTCATTAACTATAAATTATGTGAACAAGTCTTGATAGTCAATCATACTATATATTAATCAAGTGCAATTAGTAGACTTGCACTTCGGAATGTGTTAATAGCACCATGGGCCTCATTATAGATTAGGTATTCGTGATGCGGAGGTGGGCTACTGGCTATAGCACTCTGCTGCTGGAGCGGCGAGGAGTGCTACAGCACGTAGCCCACCGTTGGATCACGAATACCAAGCATAGCAGTTGTGAATCTACGGTGCATATTAAAGACGTTTCAAAATCTCTGCTATGACTTAATATTTTGCTTCTTCCTAGCCAACCAGATGATGCCATATGTCTGATATCATTCCTCACAACTGCTATGAGTATATGTGCACATTGGAAATGAAACATCCTTCAAGTAAATAGTTCAAAAGTATTCAAGATTACATATACATCACCAAACCTCAAATAAAATAAGCTATACAAGATTCACAAAGAAGTAAAAAATAAGGGGAGTAGCTACAAGAAAAAGCTATATTCTAGACAAGTTGGGAGAAATATCCTCACTAGATGATTTCTTCCTCTCATTCTTTACTTGCTATAGTGACAAACCCTCAATATTCTAACTACTTCAAATCTAACTGAATTAACCTTCCTCTTGGTAGACTGATATAACCAACTTTATAATTGATATTTCCATCAACCCACCTGAATGAACCAACAAAATTGCATGAAATTTTTCCTCAATACATGATTGAATGGGCCGGTCATGAAAACCCACAAAGTACTCCTTTTGTAAACTCCCATCCTATGGTCTTTCATGAAAAAGATGAATTCATCCAAGAAAAACATGAACATTCTGTTTGTAGCTGCAAACTAGTTGCAAAATCTAGGCAATAGCTAATATCATCGAGACTTTGTGGAATACGTTAATACATGCAAGTCATTGTAGAACATACTACTGAAGATGATTACAGTTTCTCAGAATTTTGCATTGCAATATCAAAAATAAATTACTGTGTGCAGAACTACACAAAGCAAACGAGATTTACATGACATAAAACAGAAGATTTCTTATATCAGCATTGGGTAGCTCTGATCCAACAAATGAGTGACATTTTTCAACGTTTTAGTAGTTTAATTCAGAGTGCACTGCAACTTCCTTGTACGTGGGAATTGGCACCACCGTTTCTGCTCTACGCCTTGCAGCCCGCTCCTCCAGAAAAGGTTCTTGTTGCTGCTCCCCCAGAAGGGCTCGTTCCTGCTCAAATAACCCTCTCACAGGCTCTAGTTCGCCTCCTAGCCGTTCAATTTGTTGCACCTGGATGACTTTGATAGAGTTCATTATGGCTGCAATCAACCAGCATGCGCTAGCTGCTATTTGGAACCATGCCGTTATAGCCTGTGAACAGCGAAAAATCACACCAGTTCGGTATGAATACGAAATAACAAGCCACACTTTTGGAATTTGATGCATTTGATTTATATTCTTAAAACTTTTTGCCAAGAAAATTCAAACAAACATCACCTGAACTGTACCAAGAGCCGGCCTTGGCCAACTCTGAATGGTCAAGATACTGCTCACGAGAAACAAGTTGCTGCCTATGATAAAAGGAATTCCCACAGCTCCCTGATATGCTTGCACTTGAAGATTGGCTTTCTCGTAGACTTGAGACGCGTTATGAATAGAACCCAAAAGCCATAGCGCAGGGCCCGCTACGAGCAACCAGTACGCGAGCCTTCCACGAGTTCCTCTTTTCCCCCCGCCTGGATATATTCCACCTGAAGTCTGCAAAATGATTGAAAATTTTTGGCATCAAAAACCCGGAAGCATGTCTCCTAATCAAGTCCGAACAATGAGATTAATTCACTTCTCAGATAGCATGTTGCCAGAAAACTACCATGCAACGTGCCAATTTCATATAAAAAGGCAACCTAATCTATACAATCGCTCAAATTTGGAGTATGCTTTAGAGGCAATCCGCATCCAATCCATTCCTAATGATGGGTAAAGTATCTTCAAAAGAGCAACCACTCAACAATAGCTGCAAAGCCTCTGAAGGTGAATATATGCTCTGCCAGTCAATGAATTTGAGCCCATCAAAATTTAGGACAGACTCTTACTTTTAGAAGGTAGAATGTCCCGACGAAGAAGAAGATAGCCCCAATACTTTGGACAAGGGGGGCTGCAATCTCAACAAGTAGCATCTGTCTATCAAAAGAGAGATATCTGAGTCGAAATCCAATGGCCGCCAGATGTGCATACAGGTCATGGAGATTCACAGCTATGATTATCACCATAGAAATGAGGATGAGTGTGAGGCCTATCCTGTTGTCGACGTATAGTCCTGGAAGCTGTATGATCGACCCTGCCAGCAACATGAGGGTAGCCACAACATAAAGAAACGCATTTATGACTTCACTCAAGTCCCTACTGCCAGGCGGTCCATACTGCCGGTTTCTCCTTACTGATGCCAGCTTCACCATGTTTGATCTGCAGCTACTGAATATCCTGATTACCCAGTTATTCAATCTAGATTTCGTGCCACTGGGCTCTCTCGATTGTCCTTGGAAAAGAACTGTAATCAGATCAGAGAACAAGAAGCTTAATCAACCCACAACAAATGCTGAAATTTTCTCTTAGGAGGTGAGAGAGACAGAGGGGAGGGGAGGGTGAGGGAGAGAGATCAGATCAGAAATCGAGATCAGATAATAGAAAGTTAAATCAATCAACAGAAACTGCTGGATATGTGTGTGTGTGTGTGTGTGTGTGTGTGTGTGTGTGTGTGTGTGAGAGAGAGAGAGAGAGAGAGAGAGGGGGGGGGGGGGGGCGAGAGAGAGAGACGTGGCAGTTTGCATGAATAACTGCCACGTGGTATTGCCAGGTCAGAAAAAAAGGGCATAATTTGGAACTTTGGTTTCAAAATCTAATTACTTGGAACACTATGAAGGCTGGTTAAGATGGGCTCCCATGGCACTTACCCCCGGATTGCAAGCTCGAGTGCGTGTGAGTCCATGCACTCGGAGGTGCTCAACCCCTTTCCGTCATCATTGCAATCATTGATCTTCTCACCATAGCTGCAATCCACTAATAGATTGAACTAAAATAGTGGTCCTAGGAATGTGGAGATGGTAACAAGCTTTCATTCAAAGTGTCTTATGTTTCCACAACATGCAATTGCGTCCCATTCTACTTCCCGTGGGGGTAGTCTTATTATGTATTAAATTGTGTAAGGGCCATAAGTTTTTCAGCATTCAACAGTAGGCCATTGGAATGGTTGTGCACTTGTGTCTGAAAGCACCCTAAACTAGGACGGAAGGAAGAAGAGTGGTCAACCATATAGAATGAGTGATGGCCAAATTCAACATGACGCTAATAAGAGATCATGACATGCCTTGCCTTTGTTCACGAAGTTTCTATAAGCTTTTCTAATCATGAATAAAAGCTTTGCTTAAGATGGATAATGTTCATTGGGCTTAGAATTTGGAGTTACTTTCATTTCTAGATTAAGGATATCATTTTATTATGACATTCCTGATAGCTCATTGCCATCTTGATATGCTAGTTCATTGTTGTTTATGACAAATTCACTTAGCCCAATGGATGTTTTAATTTAAAGCAAGATAAGGACCAAGAAATTGTGTCTCTCTAGTTGTGCAGTGCCACAGATTACAAGAGATTTGTTGTAGTGGTAAGGGAGAAAGCCTCATGCAATTGGAATCTGCCGAACCAAGCATTGCCGATCTAATGTATACTTCAAGTTAGTGCAAAAATCCTTTATAATTATCACCTTGTATGTCAATGATACATTGCTTTTCAACAACAGTACCAATCTGGTGAAGGATGCTAAACATGTGTTGTTTTTTGAGTTCGACATGACAGATCTGGGCGAAGCTCACTTCTGTCTCGGCATTCAAATCCATAAAGACAAAACGAGACGACTGATCTATATTACTCAACACAGGTATCTTCACAATGTTCTTATTAGACATAATCTGATTAATTGTAAGTTAGCTCACTCACCAATATATCCAAGCCTGCAATTGTCGAAGGACCAATGTCCTCAGACCAAGGGGAAAATGAGAGAGTATCCTTATCGATCGATACTTGGATCTCTCATGTATGCAATGGTCTACACAAGACCTGATATCTCTTTTGCAGTTAGCTCACTCAGCCAATTCATGGCTAATCCTGGCATCACCCATTGGAAGACTCTCATAAGAGTCATGAGGTATATTTGAGCTACTATGGACCAGTGCATCTACTATAGAGAAGTCAATAACGACAATCTTCATCAGCTAAGTGGATATTCAGATGCAAGTTGGGGAGGAGATGTAGATATTCGTAAATCCACGTATGGTTTTACATTCTTCCTCAACGGCGATCCTATTTCTTGGAACAGTCGTAAGCAAACCTCTATTGCTCTTTCATCTATAGAAGCAGAGTATATTACTACTTCTCAATCTATTAAAGAAACATTTTGGTTGAGAAATTTATTGTCAGACATTAGTTTGAATCAGCAGACCCCGACAATCATATTCTATGATAATCAGAGTGCCATTCCCTTATCGGCCAATCCTAGATTTCATTCTAGGAGTAAGCACATTGAGATCCGATATCACTATGTCATGGGCAAAATTCTTGACAAAGAGGTAAGCTCAACATATTGTCAAACGCAGGACATGGTTGCAGATAGTTTTACAAAAGCATTGAGTATTAATGCACACAACAAATTTTGTGCATTGCTTAGTCTGAAGATCAAGGCATTCACGAATAAGGGAGGGTGTTGGATTTATCTCCTCTTCTCTCCTAGATCCCATGTTAATCTGTTTCCATTCACATTGCTCATTTTTTACTCGCATTGTCGCACAGTCTACAACAATACATGGAAAGTCGATGACAGCCTTCCTTCGACATTCTCGACTTTGACTTGCCCAACGTCTTGCCCGAAGTTTTTGACGATCATCGCAGGTTCAAAATGGAGCTCTTGTAAGAAGCAGGATTGACATCGAAGTCATTAACATCAAATTCCACATCATTGACATCGAAGTCACCGACGTCTTGACATCAAACTCCATCGACATCGAAGTCCTCAACTTACATGACATCGAAGTCTTCTCAAGGCAAACCTTTGGCCTTTTTCGGCCTTCGGCTTTTTCGCATTTTTTGTGACACCTTTGGCCTTTGGCCTTTTTGTAAAATGACTGAAGCCATTCCTTGATAGCCGAATGTCGGACTTCACGCTCGCTCCTATACTATGCAAACTGAATTGACAATGATAGCAGCCACCCACGATCTCCAACAGATAGCATAACGGCTCCATGCTTTTCATCTGCACAAATGTAAAATTGTATATAGATCATTGTAATCTATTATTCTATATAGTGAATTCAATTGAGAGACAAACATTGTAGATGCTTTTATGCATCGATTCTTTATTCAGACAGATTGTTAGTAATAAGCTCATAGCTTTTACATATTGTAGTTAGCTTTGTGAGCACGTGGTTTCAACCGCAATTGTCTTGTGCTCACTTGCATCACTTAATTGTATTTCATTATATTTAATCTAAATAAACTACTATCTAGTTATGCATTCAGATTCTTTGTCAGTATTGCATGCTCTCCACTTTCTGTCTGACTTTCTAATTGACTTGTCTGATTGTCTGCTCTTTGCTTCCACACACAACCACATAGCTCAAATTTATTATTGTGTTCGCCTACTTAGTTATCAGTAGCGCATGCACTGAGGGAAATCGTCGGAACCTGCCTTTCGAGCAGTAGTAGGATCGTCCCAATCCGACGATTCGTCCGACACATCCGACTTTTGTCGTCGTCGGGACATCCATCTGATTTCCCCAGCAAATGTGACCAAGTACGACACCGTGGGTGACCCATATCTGACATTTTTCAGGATTTAGAGAGATATCATACCTCTGGCATTGTATGAAAATATGTTCGAGTACGACTAGGTGCATGGATTCTTCTGAGTGCACCACAAGGTCATCAAGATAGATCTCAAGGTTGTCACTGATGAGATCATAAATGCTGCTTGCATGACGCGCTGGAAGGTGCATGGCACATTACACAATACAAATGGCATAACTCGCTTACAGAGGATACCCCATTCTGTAGCAAAAGCCATTGTTGGTTGGTCTTCTTCAGAGGTCCAGGTGGCCTATAGGGGTGATACATAGGTTTTGTCGCTTGTGGAAAATGTGTTTTTACGTGCGGGCACTCATTGGCGATGTGGCTTTGAGAACAAATAGGACACCACACGTTCTCATGGACTGGAAAGTTTTTTTCAGCAACATCCTTCAATACCTTGTGGAATTCTGAGCTTAGCTTTTCCATCTGAGCTTGTTGTGCTTTTTGCCAACTCTCAAGGTATTGAATGATATCAACCTCGCTAGATGAAGATGATCCTTCCATGAGGGAAGTCTCATGCTTAACTAGCCCCTTTTCCCTCTTGTCACGATAGTCATAATCCTTGTCAGACCGTTCATCTTTATTACAGATGGCATCATCCATTGCATCTTTCAATCGCTCTCAGAGTTTGCAGGTTTCAATTCTCTCCTGATGGCCTTGGGTAAACCGACTAAAAAAAGTTCAATGCCCTTTTTTCAGTGACGTTATCATCTACACATGCCACTTTAAGATGCTTGAAGTGCTCGATGTAGGTGCGTACGGACTCTACGTTAGTTTGGAGGGTCTGAACATTTTGATGAGTGTTGCGGTAATGGCCTTCCAAGACATGTTGTCCGAGCCTTCAAGGTTCAAAAACCACTCTTTCGCATTGCCTTGTAGAACCATGGGGAATAAACGTACATTTTCTGTGTCAGATTCGTCCCCATAGAATTTACAAGCATTGTTGAAATCTTGGAGGAATCATGTTGGATATTATTCTCCATCGTTCTTAGGTGCTTCAATCCTTAGAAGTCGTTTCTCTAACTTGGGCGGTGGATTCGATGTCCCTGCCATGTTGATCCGAACAGATTATCACAAGACCAAACAAATGGTTTGGATGGATGGATGAGGGCAAAGGTCTTTCCCTAGTCTATGGCTTCCATCTAGGTCAAATCTAAGGCCGGGATATGGCTATGGCTTATTCCAACTAGACTTGGCAGGATTACTTTGCCGATGGTTGATGAGTAGGTACTTACAAAATGGATTTGTTACAAGACGAAGTGATGTAATAATAGATTAGATCAATTGCATAAAATACATACCAAATAATGGTTCAGTGGATGACGCTAGGTTTTCGATTGTTATCTCCTTGAGTGGAATGAAGGTGTGACGAAAGGCTCGTACAAAGGCTAACAGTGCCAAAAATAGGTTGTGCAAATGTTGCATCTTGCCAGTACTCACACAACCTATGATTGGCAAGATCAATGATTTGACATTTGCCAGGGGTTTTTTAGAAAGTTTTTATGGACTTTTTCACCTTCTCTGGAGATTACTAGCACTCTTGTAGCTAAAAAGAGTTTGTGCAAATATCAGGGAGTGACTCACACGGTTGTGTGAGTTATTTCTGACATAGTCAACTCAAATTGATCATGGAGCAAGGGACTTACAGAAAAATTGCTAGGGACCTATTCGCACAGGTGACTTTCAATGTAATTTGGTGGTTCCGAGAGGTTTGCAGCTTGAGCGAGAAGTCATATTGGGGATTTTGAGAGGATAGTAATTTGTGGGACTTTTGCAAATATGGCTCTAGTAAAGTATTCGCACAACTAATAAAGTATTCATTGGGTGTCAGATAACTTGGGTCTCGTGTTGTGTGAGTACATACTTTAGTAGGAATTGGCTGAAAAAGCCATTTTCCGTCGATAACTCACCTAGGGTTGCCTATAGCAATTTGCACAACAGATAGTAGATGCAACTTGGCAAGAATACGTGATGTTTTGTCTGTGTGAATAGGTCGTGGGAAAGAAAGAACGTGCACCTTAAGGATGTCAAAAAACAAGTCAAAATGACTCGCACAAGGTTGAAAGATTACCAAAACAACTAGAAATGACTCGCACAAGGGAACCATACAAAGTAGAATCATTGTGTTACTGTACTGTGGGTCCTGTCAGTGGATAAGGATCAGTTGGTCTCGCCACGAGGCAAGTCGACGGGACACGTGTCCCGCCAACGGCAACCTGAGTCATGCATGGGTTGCCTGAGTGAACAACTATATGTATAGTGTAATTTCATTTTGAGAAATACAGTTGCTATGTGAGCTTGCTGTGGAGAGTGTTTTCTGTCTGTGTTACTGTGTAGCATGATCTGTGTTCCTGTGCAAAGCATATTCTAGGTCATATGCCATCTCATAAGGTAATCCAGGTACAAACCAAGCTATAAAAATTCTTCTCTAGGAGGTTCTGGTAGCTTTTTGGCCAAAGATTGTATTCGACTCTCAAAATCTTTAACAGTTTCTTTTTCTCTCATCTTGATTTCACTTAACTATCTTATAATTTGATTAGCATAGTTGATTTGTCTGTATCTATATAAAAAATTGATTTTCAATCTATCCCAGGTAGATACTTTACTATGATTCAACTGTGAATACCATTCTAGAGCTGACTCCTCTAAAGTAGCAGGAAAAAATCTAAACATATCTTCATCATCATCTTCTAAATGTGCTCGACACACATTCATGAATCTCTGAACATGTAAATTTGCATCCTCATCTTCTCTTCCTTTAAAAATTGAAAGGATTGGATGAGTCCTCCCATTTTCATTTCTTCCTGTTTGATTTCTTTCAGTCTTAGTTGAGTATAATAATATACTACTTGTGTCATTCTTGTCATTTATGTTATTTGATAATTCTTTCTCCATTGTTTTTTAAATTTCTATGATCTTATTTGAATCCTTTATTGATGATGTCTTATCTGGTGAGGATGCTCTATCTTTTATTATTGGTTTACTTATGCTATTTATATTTTCTCTAGTTTCTCTAGCTAGCTTCTCAGATATTTCTTTTCTCCAAGCTCTTTTTTGAGCTCTTCAATCTCTCTCTTCTTTTTGTTTGTCAACCTGAGTATCACTCATTCAAGACATTCATGTGGTTCACTTTGAGTTACTTCTCGTCTACTTCAAAATGACACCTCAAGGTTAGGATGGTAGGGCTAGATTTCACACCTACACCTCTCTGTCCAACACTATACCCTGATCATCAGCACTGATTACTGGATTTTGTTCTACTCAATCATAACAAACAAAGTTCCTTCCAATAATTCACCAATATTATTAATTTATGCAAGATCCTAGTGAGGAGCATTGGAAGGTAGGAAAAAGAGTTTTGAAATACATCATGGGAACTGAAGATTTTGGCATATTCTGTGAGGGATCATCACCTAACTTGTTTGGATTTTCAGATTCAAACTTTGCTGGAGATCAAATGGAGATGAAATACATAAGTCCACATTGTATTTTCATAGGTGATGGAGCTATATCATGGATGTCGAAGAAACAAGCCACTAAAACGAGTAATTTCAAATGCATTTAGACTACTATGACTAAAATAAATAAACGTCTAAGTCTAATATGAAATTGGCATCAGTTTCCAAATAAAAAAATGTAGCATTTGAGTCAATATTGATCAAACTAGTTGAAATCTCTCACTTGATCCAGTGCAACTTGAATTGCCTATGACTGTTGTTATGCATGTTGTACCTTGAGCTCCAAGGCGGCTTGCTGGGCGACGAAGTTTTCCTGGGCTCATGCGGCTATCATTTTCTCCCTGGAGACATTGGGCTCCAAGGTGTAGATGAAGTCCTTGAGAGATCTCTCATTGGCTTTGGGAGACTCGCATTCCAACTCCAGCTCCCTAGATTTTAGCACCAGGTGCTGGTGATCTGATTGGTAGATCCATCAAGTTGTCTTCTCTGCATCAAGCTCGGCCTTGAGGTTTTGCATGAGCTGTTTCTATTGCTGAGCTGTCTGATTTACTTTGTGGAGCTGGTCCTACAAGGTTTGGATCTAGGCTTGTCTCTCTGCTTTCTCACTCTCTCTTTCTTTTTCTAATTGCGCGACCTGATCAGTCAAGGTATGCAACGTTTGCCCTGCCACCAATTAAACTAAAACACAAGCTTCATTCAAACTTCAGCAGACAAGGAAATGTCGGGCTCAAGAAAATGCAGCTTCAGAAAAAATGCGACACCTTCGAAAAAATGTGACACCTTCGAGATTTTCACATCTTTCACCATCACTTAAAACATATTCTATGACTGTAGGAATATTTACAACAGCATAATGAATGGATCTAGATTAGCAAACATAGAGATAGGGATGGAGAGGATAGAAATCCAACAGCCATCACCACCATATCACCACTACCACCATTCCTCCTATCACCACCATCTCCTTGACTACACCACTCCCTCCACCATCTTAACCATGTCACCTGGGATACTCAGGCATTGGATTGCTGGACAACCTTAACGGGCCTCCAACAATAAGTCCACCAGCTACTCTATGAACGACCTACTGAGCAATCCCGACACATACCTATGGATAGTCGTACTCTTGATACAGCCATCACATATAATGAATGTAGCATGAATTTCGACAAAACCTATTCCAGATCCTATTGATGATTAACTTATTCCTGTTAGTCATGTCTTATCTTATGATGACAATGCAGTACTGGCTGATGAGTAGATCTTAAGTCATATGGATCAAGGTTTGGAGTGCGCAAAAATTTTGATGAACCAACAGTACAATGCCAAAAGTAGTTATACTGGAAGAAGGAAACACTACTGGACCAATGACGAAAAAGAAAGCTGAACAGCATTACAATATGGTCCTGAAGTGGAAGATTCCACTAAATGAAGCAGTTTCGATGATTGATCCAAAAATCAGTGCCCATGAGGACATACCACCCTTATTGAATAAAGGAAAGGAAAGGTTAAAGATGATTCTTCGAGTTAGAGTTCTAGAAAGTCATCACCTTCTCGAAAGATTGTTGCCAAGAAAAAACAAGAGAAAGAAGATGAAGTTCAGCAAGACGTGCCAAATCATTTTAAATGTTATACTCTTGATGACGTTGTGATTATGTTACCTAAAGCTCATCTTGAACTTGAGGATCAAGTGCTAGAAGCACGAGATTTATGATGGACTAGCTAGGACGCAGCCAATGAATCTAGCTGAACTAGGTGAAGATGAGAAGATAGTTCAAGTTGGAGTGCAACTTTTGTCAGAAAAGTTTCAAGCCTTCAGAAATTTATTGATCAAATATCAAATTGTTTTGCTCGGACATATAAATATTTGAAGAGAATTTCTAATTTTGTAGTCAAGCATACTATCCCTCTTGTACGTAATGCAGTGCCAAAAGTGACTAGATTTTATCATTGTAATCCGAATGACATAGATCTTAGAAAAAAGGAGTTGCAAAGATCATTGGAAGCAGATTTTATTTATGAGATTGAGCATACCAAGATTGTGTTCCTGCATACTGATGCGTCAAAATATGCAATTGGATCTGTCTTGATGCAACTAGGGAAATATAAGAAAGATTTTTTGATTAGATTTGCTAGCCGACAACTGAGCGATGCAGAAATGAATTATTCAACTATAGAACGAGAAGTGTTAGCTATGATGTTTTTAGTAAAAACGTTTCGACGTTATTTGATGGCAACACATTTTGCTTCTTATACTGATCATCAACCTTTGCTATATTTGGTAAACAAGACATGAAATACATGACGCATTGCAAGATGGTTACTTTTATTGACCGAAGTTGATTTTCGAGTAGTGTTTCGGAAAGGTAAATAGCATTATCTTGCGGATCATGTCTCAAGAATACAAACAACAACAATCAATATTGAAGTGGATGATGAACTTCGATATGTTGCGTTATTCTTTGTTGAAGTAGTACCTGAGTGGGCAGAAGATGTTGTTGAATATCTGATGTTGGGTCAACCAAATGAATGTGAAGATTATTAAAATATTATCTTCCTATCTCGAGGTTGGGGCCATGTCCATGGTGATTTCCACTAAATTTCATGTTGAACATAAAAGGTATGTGAATTGAGCACATAGCCTTCTAGTATAGCTCGGATTTGAGTTAGATAGATTCAATTTTGATGACATGCAGATGTTTAGATAGCATGCAATGTCATATTGTATGCATGCAAGCCACATGCAATCAGTGCAAGCAACATGCAAAGTAGTTTCTGTGATCTACAGATGTCTAGGCAGTTTTATGAGTTGACATGCAGTACATGCAATATTCATGCATGCAGTTACACATGTGAATCACTAGTAGGTGAATTAGTTCAGTTAAGTGGACATTCCATGCAACTCCACTGTAGGAATTCGAGTCTCTCTCATGTAGGGAAATCTTGGCATGTTTTGCCATATTGTGAATATTAAGATTTTGGTGTTTTGGACTCATTCTCTCTCTACCCGAGTTCTTCATGATTGATTTTCTCTCTCTACCTGAGAGAAGCCTCTTTTTCCCATACTGAGCACTTAGAATTATTTCTAACATTCATTTCTCATAGTGAGAAGTTAGATTTTTTCATCAGATGTATACCATTGTGCTCTTGCCTTAGATTTTTCAAGCATACTGTTCTTTGATCAATCTTGTGCAATCACAACACCTCAGTAAGATTCTGTAGGGTGTGTGGTGAAGTTCACACGTGCTAAAAACTTCACATGGTATCAGAGCTTCATGCTTTGAAGAGGAGGGTGTATAGATCAGATCTTCAGTGCTTTTGCTTGTAGGAACTCGGATTTGGGAGAGGGATTCAAACTCGCTGAGAGACAAGCTATCTGTGGATTATAAGTGGATCAAAACGAGCCTGATCTGCTCTAGTAGAACCCTGTACGGACAGAGAGCTCACACGTGTGAAATCAGCTCTCATTAATGAGTGCTACTTCTCAAGATTTGATCCAAATTTGATGATCTATAGCTTGTTGGATAGGTATTGAAGAGCAAAATGTGTTGCTCAAGTTTCTAAACCAATTTGATTTGTTTTTAGAAGAATTTTAGGCAATCAGAGAGTTTGAGAGAGTACTCAACTCGTGGGAAATGCCAAAGTGAGCACACATCTGTCTTTTTCACCAATTTCATCATTTTTCACTATCAATCAAAAAGAGTTGGATAGAAGTGAGTGTTCTGAGGTCTTAGACTTTTCATATCACACATCTTACTGTGTTTGAGTTGAAAGTAAATTCCTAAAGTGTTTTTTAGTACTTTGAAACTCATGCGAGAGATAGACTTCTTACTTGCATGTGCTTCTTCTTTGTGACTGAAGCAAGATCCAAATTCAAGATAGATTGATTTTCTATGTTGAGAATTTGTTCTCACATTTGTTGCTAGATTTCATAGGTTGGATCAACATCAATGTTAGATCCTAGATTGAGATAGCAAGCAACATCCTTTCAACTCCATTTTTAGTCATTACTAGAATTTCTCATTGAGAAGATGTCTTCAATTGGTTCACATTTCTTGGAGCACAATGAGAGATTAACATCTTCCAATTATGCAATGTGGAAGATCAGAATGAAATCATTATTGATTCTACAATATGTAATGGATATTGTGAATGGAGCTGAAAAAGAACCTGCTGCACCTAATGAAGCTGCAGCATTTCACAAAAGAACCAAAATTGCCCTTCATTTCATAAAAATGACTGTAAGCAATGAAGTGTTAAGAGAGATCAATACATGCACCACTGCCAAGGAAGCTTGGGATACTCTAAACACAATCTATGAAATCAAGAATATTTCTAGATTGCTTACACTTAGAAACCAAATATTTCTAAGTTAGGGAGAGTAGATGAGAGTGCCTCATCATATGTCATGAGAGTTAATGATCTTCATCAAGAGTTGGTTGGTATTGGTGATGCTTTTAAGAACACTGAACTTTTTCAAGTAGTCCTCAATGGACTCAGAGATGAGTATGACAATATTGTGCAGACTTATGCTATCAGAGAGAATCTTCCATCCTTGGAGACACTGCAAGGTGTTCTCATTGTTGAAGAAAGCAGGCAAGAGAACAAGATGCTGAGGATCAACAGACTTTCATTGAAAGATGGTCAACATCTAATGTAAAAATGAAATTCATCATACAAACCATAGTTGCCAAGAATTGAGATACTGGGAAAAAACATTCCCAAAAAAGTGACTCTTAGAATCATGATTTTGGGCACAAGATCGTTGAGGGGAAAAAAACAAATTATGCATATTTTAGTGTTCTTAACTGGACCTAAACAGGGATTGAGGCACCTAAACTGGACCATGGTGTAACTAAAACATTCTGAAACCTACATAAATGTACTGCCCTTGATAAATGTACATACCTTGATTAGAGCTTCCACACCCCCCCCCCCCCCCCCCCAAAAAAAAAAAAAAAAACATTTATGAGAAGTTTGCCCAAACAGAAAACACAATTCAAAAACATGTTTCTGAACACGTTTCCAAAATGGTCATGCAACTATGATACAAACATACTATTCTCATATGATGTTTTCCTTCAACACTCAACACATGATATGCAATCAATTATTTTATTTCCTTCCTATCCAATGTACCAATTGTACAATCCCTAAGCTTTACAAATAGACAGAGACTTGAGCACCTTAGTACATTCTTTATAGATCTCCATACATATGATTTAAGGCACATAAATTGCACAAGAGCAAAGAATCAATTGGACACTAAAATAGGCATATAGTCCACAAAGGAAAAGACAAAATCTCACCTACCATGAAATACATCACATTATCCTCCAATAAGGAATGAGTTGGTTACTACTTTCTATTGTTTAAAGTGAGGACTACCGAGAAAATATATACACAATTTTCTTGATGCCAAAAATGAACATGGGAAATGCATTTCATCCCCGATGTCCGAAATGCATTCATTGGTGGGACAACAACAAAGGATTGGCTTTTCAGATGTTGCAACCGCTCATAGAGATGTATTTCATCTACCATGAATTACATCACATGATCCTCCAATAAGGAATGAGTTGGTTACTACTTTCTGTTGTTTAAACTGAGGACTACCGAGAAAATATATACACAATTTTCTTGGTGCCAAAAATGAACATGGGAAATGCATTTCATCCTCAATGTCCCTAGGAATTTCTGTGCTTTTGACTTCTTAACAGAGGAGTATTGTAAAAATCTGGCACAACAAACTGATTGCAAACATTCAAAATATTTAATAAAGGACTGCCAAAATCAACATTCTGAATCTGCATTAAAATCAACATGATGATTGCCAAGTGAGATAAACAGAGCCTATAACAAATACCTGATAAAGACACCAGCTGTTACATTCACACTACGAATCACATCTAAATTACGAACACTTCTTCGTGTAACAGCAAACACCTCTACAGCAGGATTGACCACCACTGACAAATTAAAACACCTCACTTTCCTGAAACTGAACAAAGAGGCAGTGGTGCAGAGATTCTAAATAGCTGTCAACAAACAAATTAGAATAGACCTTGGCTGTGAACGTCTAGTGAAAGACTGCACTATGTTAAAAGCATCCAGCAAGATAGTCCACCTCACCAATTAAAAGCGCCTGGAACCTTGGCAATTTCACTTTTTAGTAGCAGCTTGAAAGTTAATTCAGGGAGAGGAAGATACAGCGGACTAGTGTCTTATAATGACCACCATACACAAATATAGCTATCTCAAGAACAAAAACAAGATATCAGAAAACATGTGGCAAAAGGAACTCCACCAAAGAGATCGGTAATGTGCTAAGCAATACTACGTATTGAACTGAGCAAGCATTGCTGCAAAAATACTGGCAATAGTATTCTCATGCACAAATATGCCACCGCTTAAAGAAGTCTTTATGAAACAACATGCTTTGTAACGTTTAGACAACATCAAGTTGGTCCTGCCAAATTTTATCTACATTTTTGTTCACACTGATACACATGCCTCAAAGCAACGCCTTTACAGAAGAATTTTTCTTGTTGAAGTTCAAAAATCAAGTTGGATCATGCCAAATAATATCTACAACTTGTTCACACCGATACACGTTCAGATAAGGCTCAAAGCAGTGTCTTAAGGAAACAACATCCTTTGCAATGTTAAGACATTATCAGGTTGATCCTGGCAAATTGTATCTACAACTTTGTTCACACCATACATGTCCCATATGACTCAATGACTTTGCATGAAATGCCTTACAGAGGAGCAACACCATATCAAACATATAGAAAACAGGTCATTGTTTGCAAATAGGAAGATCCATAAGCTATTCTCCTGAACGAATAGCAAACTGCAACGTGTTGATCAGATATTGGGCAGCATAATTTGCCCTGAAAACTTTCACCTGTCTAGCGAGGCTGCTGGATTCTGTGCATCGCTGATTTTTTTGAAAAACCAGGTAGCTTAGATGGAGATAGAGGTAATTTATCATGATAGACAGTTTGTTCTTTCTGAAGAGCTTGTGGAATATGGGCCTTAAGGTCAAGTCTTTTGATGGACTTCACCAGCTCCTCTTCTTGTTGTTTCTCTTGTTCTGCAGCAGAGTTCGAACCAGCAATGAAATTTGACCCAGTATCCCCTGTCAATGACATTTTGAATTGTAAAGTTAAGGCAAATTGAATGAATGCAAAAATATGTAAACAAAACTTATTTATAAAAATGATAAAACAATACACTCATGATTGAATGAATGTCAAGCTGTACTCAGAAAAAAAATGTGAATCAAAACTCTGGTTAACAAAAGCAATTAAACGGTGAAATAGTTCCCACACGCTTCTCAAAAGTGATATAATGGTAAGATCATCCTTCTCAGTCACCCCTACGTGTAACACATTATTCCACGTTATAATCATAGTTGCACTGCGTTTCTGAAACGCGTTTCAGAATCGCGTTCAGAAACACGTTTCGGAAATTTTTGAAAAAAATTCCAGAAACGTTTTTTTTTAAATTTTTTTTGGAAATATGGGTATCAGATGAAAGCTCTAATTAAGAGCATAGTTACTGTGTAATTTGCCGACTGTTTCGGGTGCAAGATGGTCCAGTTCAGGTGCATTAATCCATGTTGGGTTCTGTCAAGGATAAAAATTCAAAACTAACCTCTAGCATGTCTATTACGATCACAGATGGTCCCAGTAAGTGTGTTTTCGCTCAGGGAGTGGAAGACCAAGTCATGAAGAGGCCTTACCGGACCCTGCCGTTGGGGGGCGTTGCCCCCCCAAACCCCCCACCGCCCCCCGGACCCCCTGTTTCTCGGGGGGCTACTGCCCCCCGAACCCCCCGTTTCTCGGGGGGCGGTAGCCCCCCGAACCCCTAAGCATTTATTGAAAACCAGAGCAAATAACAACCAAATAGCTATTGAAAATAAGATCTATTTGTGCCCCATCTACTGCACTTCTGAGAGGCAAAACACTCGTTTGACCATTGATCCCCTAAAAAATTTCAGCCATAAGCTATTTTCCCCAAAAAAAAAAAAAAAAAAATTGCGATTCTGGGAGGAGAAACGCGTTCTCAGAAACGCGGTTTCCGAAACGTCTCCTCCCAGAAACGCGATTCTGTGCAACTATGGCCTTATAATAAATATAGCAAAAAGAAATTGTAGGTTCTCCCAACTCAGTACATGCAAAATGTGAAATAGGTATTATATTTAAGTCTAAAAAGGAAGTTATATATTATATAAATTAGGGCCAGAACCATAGAAGACCATTCCATACATATTGTTCCATATGTAGAAAATGTACTATGTGCAGCATGTATATGCAAACAAAACCCTAATATTGCAAATTTAAGGTTACAGCTTTCTGCTACGGTCTTTTCTTTCCTACATTTTTTTTAAAAAGATATCCCACCTGGTTGTTTCCCTGATACAGCTTCCCAAACCATTTCCCAGCTACAGTTTTGTTGCTTGTGTTCTTTACTATTTACATGGTGATAGAACAGATGATCTCCAAACAACAATTTCCAAGATCATTTCCAAGCAAAGAATTTCAAGCAATTTTTTCCCAAACTAAGAATTCCTAGCTGGTCATTTTTTGGCAAGATTCCCAAAGTATTTCTTCCATGTTTTTGCAGCTACTTTTCATTTTAAGGCTAGTCAGTATGTTCTTAGAAATTTTAAAAAAAACGTATCTAACGAATATAGAACACATACCAAACTATGGCTAATACTGTTGCAATTTTTTGTCTAAAATATACAAGCTTTAAAAATAATTGGTAAATGCCCATTTGAGTGATTGGCCAGTATGACATTTCAAATTATTGCGAGCACTTACATCAAAATAAGGGCATCTTTCCAGAAAATCAAAATCCTTTACAAAGACATTTGACATGCCTTTTCGATCGAATACACTCATCTTTTGATTATACATATCAAATTGAAAGTCCAGGCTAACTCATAAAGTGCAATTAACATATGCACAAGTAAAACTGTACGGAACCTAGCGTTAGAAAAATTTTAAGTACTCTGTTACCATGAGAAATTAAAGTTGTTTTGAAACATGCAAGTTTCTAGGACACAGTGGATCTGGAAAGGATCAACATAGAAAGACGAAGTTGTACGGTTTTCGCAAACAAATGCCACACAGTAGAACTGCACGAAGTTCCAAACTTAAATGCCGCAGAGTCCCGACAACAGCACAAGTGGAGCTTCACGGAATCAAGACAATTTTGAGCAAACACCGCGAAGTGTGTACAAAATCAAAATTTAGCAACTAAAAGAAACGTCATTGTGAAATCCTGATGTTTCCCTTGACTTCATCATGAACAGACATGGAACGTACCGTGCGCTGCAATTTCTTGAAAAATGAAGTCTTCCAGGCTCTCATCAACCGTGACATCTGGTTCTTCTTGATCTATAAAATCCACCATCGCCTCTAAATGATCTACATCCTCAGCAGTAAGTTCTGCCCCATCCACATAATGCATCCTTTCGCGGATCCAATAATCTCGGAAGGCAGGAGAGCTATGGACCAGGTTCCACCACTCTGCAGAGAAGTCTTCAATTTCCGGAAAGGCAGCAGGAAAAAAGAAAGGTGCGTTTGGGTTCAGGGTAGAATGAGCCGCTACTTTCGAAGCCATACCGTCATATTTCTCGGGGTTCAAAACAGATTCATCATCGGCAGGCATTTTCTTCCTAAGCTAGCTTGAGGCTGGTTATCGACAAACTGGTCTGTGGAATCCACTTGCACAATGCTAATAACACCCTCTCAAGAAATATATCAAGATTTTTATGTTTCGCTAGTAACGTCCTTTGCATAACACACTGCAACGTATGGTCTCAATGAGACAGGGAGGGCTCAGGTACACACACAAACTCCGTCAAGCTGTCCCGAGAAGTTCAAAGAAGAGATCCGAATAAGACACCAGATAACCTGTCGCGTGTGAAATGCCAATGAGACACAAACTTGTCAAAATACCGCAACTGCGAACAATATCAAAAGCAATATACACATACTCAAGGAAAAAAAACATATGCACAGGCCTGGAGGAACGAGTAAAGCACAAAGGGGACCTAACCTAAAATATCAGCAAAAACTTGCAAGATGCGAAACGATATTCAACCACTCAGACCACGACTATGACCAAATGCAAGAGATGAGTCCTGCAATCGAGATTCAAAAAGGTATTGAGAAATGAAAGAAGCCAGGCAATAACCTGCACGCTTGAAACTTATGCGAGTACGAAACAGCATGAAGATGCAAAAGAGTACTGAGACACAAAACAGTGTTCCGATATGCGAAACGGTATTAAGATAGGCAAGAAGCCAGCCAGTATACCTGCATGCCGGAAACTTATGCAAATACAAAACAGTATGATGCAAAACGGTACTGCCATATGTGAAACAGTATAAATGAATATAACAGGGTTGGAATAGGCAAAACAGTGTTGAAAAACTGAGGAAAAACAGTCTGAAAATGTAAAACAGTATCGTAAGATTAATGAAAAACAGTGCAAAGATCCAAAAAAAAAGCAGCGAAATAAGCAAGCATCAAGGTGACATACCTTCACGGCTGAACCTCATCCAAGCCTTGGATTGCAGCCACCATTGACATAGAAACCTTAGTCGATGGGAGAGACGATCGGTGAAGAAAGCAGGAAGATCGATAACTCTTTCAGCAGCAGCATCGAAGCGTAAATGCACAAAATGACGATAAAAATGCCAGGCTGGCCTGGCCAATGCCCAAGGGACACGTGGTCGGTGGACTGGAGCAATGGCAAATGGCCATTGTGAAGGCCATGAATATTGTTATAAGTGGGGCCTGGGCCCCAGCTTCTCTATCCAATTTTATTTTATCTTACAAACACGTCTTGCCCGTGAGAAGGGTTGGCCGGAGCCCAATGTGTGATTGCCACCGAGCACTTTCGAGGCCTCACCACAACAAGCTCCTGTATTCTGCCACATCGCCAAAAAAAATCTCATTTCAATCCCACGAGCAAGGTTTTGGTTTTACAATGACACGAGATATATACATCCACATAGACACACGCGCGTACACATACACGTAAACATTTGGTTTGTCTTGAAGAACACATCCATTGGGGGTTACCGCTTGACTATGACAAGAGTCTGCCCAAGGTGCACTTGTGTGTGCATTTACCATAATGAAAACATGTGGGCTAATATGGTGGTCTGTCATGTCAAACTTGTTGGCATGTTTTTAGTAAGGGTTTAGTCTTTGGAAGGCCCACGCACTTTATGATATTTAGCTTACTTACAAAATCAAATAAAAAACAAGCACTTGGCATAAAATATGGCATAACGACCCAATGATAATGCGCTCTCATATGGCAAAATGCGTATTGGTTTCTAAGGGGAAGCTTAAACTTGAGATCAATGAGACTTTGGATGTCAAGCTAACCAACTAAGCCAACCCCGTTGATTGATCATATGACCCGTTGGAATGGAAAGGTAAGTGGATAATCCATTCCCGTATGGAAATCCATAAACAAATGTCATTTTTTTAAAACGTAAGGCCACTTTTAGATATATAACAATGTATTCTCTCTCTCTCTCTCTCTCTCTCTCTCTCTCTCTCTCTCTCTCTCTCTCGCTCACAACCTTTTTTTACTCCAAAACCGTTGTTCTCATGAGATTTTGAATCCACCCCAAGAGGCCCTCCACCATCATAAAAAAGTCACCACGTTCTTGTTTTAAAATGTGGGACCAACATTTTGATGTGTCAAGACTTGATGCATTACATAAATGTGACTTTTATTGCAAAAACTTAACATTATATGCAACCAATAAAAAGCAAAGTATTGAGTTTTGAGCTTCATGTGGCTCGCGCTCGCTCGCTCGCTCTCTCTCTCTCTCTCTCTCTCTCTCTCTCCAACTCACACGCATTGTTCATGTGGATTTTGCAAAGGACTCAAGTTGAAGTTAAGGAGGTGTTTCTATGAATTCCACAACAAGTGAAGCAATGAATATAGCCAAATAAATGCACGTGTTTTGTGTCTTATATAAGGCAAAATCTAAGGTGGTCTTTCTATGGCCTCCATGTGCAAGTGGCATTGAATCCAACCCATAAATGCATGTGCTTTGTGTTTTTTGTCTTACTTTAAGGGGTAAATTCCCAAGCAAGGAATATTACAAGCCCAGAGGCCCTTCTTGGAGGGCAAAGTGTCTTAAGTTTTATGTAAGGGGAGGGTTTAAAGCCAAAAGGAAGAGCCTTTGTGGTAGCAGCTTGAGGTCAAAATCCCAAATGATCACAAAGCCACGTGGTTGGGACCTTTACTTCGCGCAAAAATTGACCATTTCTTTCTGTAAAATATAATTTGTTACTAAATGACTATGGGCATAATGCCATAATGCCCAAACCAAGTCCAAGGTATTACACCCATGATGTCCTAAAAACATAGACTATTGAAAACTCTGGAGGTATATTTATTTCCAAACCAATGTCTCCAATAAATAACTTTCTTCTAAGTAGAGTGGCCATCACTAGTCTAGCTAAAACATTTTGATTTGCACATCAATCAAGAACTTCACCAACATCTTTAGGAGCATCGCGCATAGGCTGCACTTGTGGTGAACTACAATCTTATGCACCATCGCTTGCAACAAAAAAAAATTTATTATCATGGTTATAGTACTCATGCCTATTCCAAAACAAGTATCAATGGATAAAGTTGAAATTTAATTGGAAGAACAAGTATCTGATTTTAGAATCATATTAAAACTACAACTTTAAAATTTCGATTTATTGTCCTAAAAAGCTTCATCGTCCTTGTAAGGCCACTGGCCATTTCAACTAAAGTAGAAGTTTGACCTCAACTTTTGACATGACAATTTTTATTGACATTGCTCAACTGCATGCTAGACGATACAAAAACTTCAATAGAATATGGGCAACTGCTATTCTTGATCAAACGCAAAAATTCATTATGTAACGAATAAATCAAAATAATCTACTGTACAGATTTTTCTCACCGTGATGGACCCTAAAAAAGAATGAATTATTCATGAATTACCAACATCAGGCTATGCTTCTCATACAATCATTATTTTACAGAGCAGGAAAATACAACAACCACGAATGAAACTATCTTGGGGTCATTGATGTTATCTTCCACTAGACAATAGCTTTAGACAAATGAGGGCATCTTTAAGGAGTCCTATTTCATCAATAATGAAATCAAGCATATTGCGTAGAAAGGTAAGTCCAAGTCTAAAAGATTTAAGGTATATGAATGCAAAAAATACAAATGTGGGTGAAAGCAAATATTTATATTATTCAAGTTTCCTTACTAAAAGATGAGTAATATTCAAAGACATCAATAAATTTACTTCAACAATATGAATCTCAAAATTTTAAGCAACTATTATTTTTTTTTAAAAGAAGTTATTTAGCTCAATTCGTCTATGTTCAAATATATTTTACAAACTATCATGTAATTTCATTTCTTTTATTTGCAAATATTACAAGTTTCAATAATTAATTCATGTCCTATTTCATTATGGAACTTATGATTAAGAGACAATTCATCGAGACAACTAAAAGAGGAAAAAAAAAACTCCTTCAAAGTGAAAGAACTATGAAAGTATTGAGAATTCATCCCAATGTATGGCCAAACATTCTTGTGACAAAGGAAAGAAAGTTTTTCTTTCCCATTAATTTCATGCGTGGAATAAGCATGAAAGAGTTTTATTTATAAATTTTGATGTAAGTGTGAAATTACCAAGTGGGTATTGTGCATTATTAGACATGCATGTAAAAGTTGAAAAGTTGTATTTAATGAAATAGCATAACTATTATGTATTGCTATTAACAATCATTGTTCTAGCACTAATGAGATCTCCTTCTCCAGGAGTTCTTGTGAATATTTCAAAGAACGTAATCCAAGCTCATCAATCCTCTTGACTTTGACATGTTGTGTCATCATGTTTTGCTTGCATTGTTCCACCTTAAGAAGTGCTTTGTACCATCATCTTTAACTTCAATTTAAATTTATCATTAGACTTTGTAAAGTAAATTACCAAATGTGGACCACTAAGACTAAATGGATGAGTCGTTTTTTAAATGTGCACGAAAAATCTTTAAAGCTTTGATACATGTTCATCAAGTCCTAAAAAAAAAATCATACTAAATTGAACTAGTTAATGATAAGATCAAAAAATAAGTTCATCCTCAAATTGATCAAATCAAAAATTTCTAAATTTCAGATAAAAAACTATGTATGTCCTCAAAATGTTGGATCTAGACAAAGCATGAAATCAAAAAATGTATTGTTACAGCAAGCTCACACATCTTACATAGACAACTTAGAAATGATTGAAGGTACAAATTATTTTATTGTCCATGTGTTTGTTCATACGCAATACAATATGTTCCTTTTTAATGTTTGTTAGCTCCTTTAAATGATCTAAATTGCATAAGCAAAGCATCATTGTGATGTCAAATATTGTAATTTTCAAATTTTGAGGATTGTATACAAGTTTGTTCTTGATGATCCAAGGAAGAGAAGTGCAAAAAACCTCACCCCCAAATGAGAGCCCTGGATTAGTATATTTGTTATTTGCAACTATTGTTAATAAATCAACTATATGATAACATTTGCAAACCACAGTTTGAACCACAATTCTTGATTCACTAGTGCAACTATAGTTTGTCCTTAATAATGGAATTCATGGAGGGGTAACATACCACACAAATTTGGTAGTGTTGCTCATCATGATTAAGTTGCAAGGTTCAAAGAAAACAAGGCTAGAATACTTCGACATTGTTGCTTATCATGGTTAAGTCACAATTGTTTGAAGGAAGCAAGGCCAAAATATTCTAGCATTTCACAAAACCAATTTGCTTTAATTTTGGATCATCTTCAATAGTTTATTTTTAGCATATAATTTGAAACAAGTAGAAATAAAATCACACAACCAGGAAGATAGACAAATATTGCTTTTGGATGGTGGACACAGCATAACTTGTGAGATCATAAAAAGTATTGGTAAAAGAATTGTCATGCTTTCACATGTATATCAAACCTTCTATGTGCTTAATCTCCTGAAGTCCAATTGGAGTATGATGATTCAACATACACCTAGACCGGCAAATCGTTGACACATCATCAAAGTTAACTATGCATTACTTTTTATGCCTATTCACATTCCCAAAATATATATGCCTATTCACATTCCCAACATACACCCAAACCGGCAAATTATTGACACATCATGAAGGTTAACTATGCATTACTTTTCAAGCCGATAAGATGTCTTCATGCTCGTCATAATTGTATGGTGTATAGAAAATTAGTGATAAAAATTATCTCAAGTACAAGTGTCTTCTTGTTTCATTTATTGTTAGAACGACTTCATTCTAAATATTGTGCATATTTAAAATGAGACATCTTGTGCTTATACAATCAATTGGTATGCATCCATCCACCCACTTACCTACCTATCCACATATATGTACATGTACACATTTTTTAATCGATGCATGTACACACACAAACAATATTTCTTCATCAATTCATGGATCAATTCATTTGCATCCATCCACCCACCTTATTTACGCATCCATATATTTCTTAATCTTCTATTGACAATTTGTACATCTATATTTTATCTATCTATCTTACATCTACTTGTCAATTTGTCCACCCATCTTCTATATATGACCTACACATTTGTCCATCTATCTAATTGGCAGCTATGCATGTATTTATGAGGATATCAAAGCCTTCAAACTTATGAGTAAGTGACTAAACTAACTACAAAAGAGGAACCTAACCCCATTGTTTTGTTTTTAAAGTTTCAAAAAGTAGAAATTTCCCAAACCTTTCACTCCATTACCAACAAAAATTAAAATCTCACTTACAACTCCATTATTATTAATTGATTCATTAAATAGTTCATGAAATGTGAGGACTTTCCATCTCAACAATGATAGGTTTCTACAAAGATAAGTTAGGCACCAACATCATTAAAAGAAAGTTGAAACTTAGTTCTAATGCAGCACAGCCTTTGCGCTTCATGGAATTCTTCCAATTCTTTTCACTTCCATTTGGACCAAGCTAGAAGATGGATGGTTTCCTGAATTACATTGACCATGCCCTACAGAAATGAGCTAATACTTGATGACACATTTACATTCAATTTAATAAGCCTTACACACCTCAAACTACTTAAAATGAACCATAGTTGCAACGAATCGCGATTCGCTGCAGCGAATCGTGGACAGAATCGTCAGCCGTCACGACACGCCTAGCAAGATTTGAACACCACATTCCAAATGCTTGTGTATTTTGGCCATTTCCACAGAATGGCTTGTTGGAAACCGAGTGAGGTGATGTCTGAGCCTAGAATGCATTTCCACATGCTTGCACAGACTCCTATGACCTCCGTTCCGCCCGTCTACGTCCGTATCACAAATTTCAATTTTCATGCCCTGATTCCATACTTTTTAGGGTTTAGGCGTGGACCATCGTGCAAACATCTGCTAGGGGCGCAGTTTAGGCCCACACTGCACTCCTTTATGCCTGCACGGACTCCGACGCTAACGTCAGTCGCCTGTTATCCCTCATACAGAAATTATTCTATCCCACGCCCTAATCTCATGTTCTTCTTTGGCACTTGATATAATGTGTGAACTGAAATCGTTCTGATGTATGCTCTGGTATTTTGAGCTCTATTTGAGCTCGGTAATGTTGTTCAATGCAATGTATTTTGTTTTCTACTGAACGTTTGCCTGATTATTTGTTGTTTGCAGGTTTAGGGTCGTGTTGATACGATGCCAGTGCGGGACCGAGGCCTTTGGGCCGAGGTTGAGCTTACCGACGGGGATGTGGGCACACACCATGGCTCAGGCACCCGCAGATGGAGATGCTTGCATTGCGGTGGTCACTTCACGGGATCACTCACCAGGGTTAGGGCTCACTTGCTGCGGGTCAGAGGGCCACATGGGTGGACATTGGGCATATCTGATTGCCCCAGGATTTTTGATGAGGATCTGCAGAGGTTGTCTACCATGTACGAGCCCGGTACTGCATCACAGGGTTCTAGACAGGGACAGGCAGCAAGAGCAGCTACAGGTAGGCATGCAGGAGGGCTCACAGGCAGACAGGCAGGGCCTACCATAGATATTGGGCCCAGTACATCACGGGCAGGGCATGGTATAGCTGCAGGGCGTAGTACATCATGGGTTGGGCATGGTACAGGTGCAGGGCCCAGTACATCACGGGCAGAGCATGGTACAACTGCAGGGCCCAGTACAGCACGGACAGAGCATGGTTCAGGTGCAAGGCCCAGTACATCACCTTCAGTTCCATCCGCAGCAGCAGCAGGACTATCAGATGAGCATGTTGGTTCAGCAGCAGCGGGTGCTTCTCGACCCTCCTCCTCGGCAGCAGATGCACCACATGCTTCGGCAGATGTTGCCAGAGAGAGTTACACACCCACAGATCAGCCATCCGTTGGGCATGCCAGACCACGAGCACCATATACACAGCAGAGAGGGGTTAGGCCCAGGCAGCAGACCCTTGATCGATGCGGCTGGCAGAGAGAGCAGCAGGCCCGTTGCACTCGACTGTGTGGCGAGTTCTTTTACGAGTGCGGCATTGCCTTTGCTATTGCTGACACTTGGGTGTTCAGGGAGTTCTGTGCACAGATGGCGACCGTGGATGCTACATGGACACCTCCCAGGCGAGAGGCACTACGAGGGAGGTTGCTTCGTCAGGAGGAGGAGACCATCACGCGGGAGTTGAGTTCCATTCGCTCAGCTTGGCAGCAGTAAGTAACTTGTCTTTGTAATCTCTTTGCATGTGTTTAGGATTTACTGGTGCCGTAATTTTTGCATGTAGCTAATGGGTGTTTTGCGGCAGGTATGGATGCACGATATTGAGCGATGGATGGACCGACATTCGTCGGCGATCCACATCAATGTCTTGGTTTCTTGCCCGCTTGGCACAGTATTCCTACGTGGCGTGGATGCCACTCGAGGTGGTGACGCCATCACAGCCGATTTCATATGGGAGGTCATTAGAGATGTTATTGCTGACATCGGAGATGAGCACGTGGTTCAGGTTGTCACCGACAACGCCTCGAACTGCAAGCAGATGGGCGAGATTATGATGAGGGAGCACCCCAGCATTGTGTGGACACCCTGTGCTGCACATTGCATAGACTTGCTCATCCATGACCTGTGCGCGCTTCCATGGATCAGAGAGGTATAGTTTGTTCTATTTGCTATGCTTTCTTCCTTCGATGCTGCTAACCACATCTCAACTACTGTCTAAACTTTTTTACTGGGTGTTTGTGTTGTAGATCACTTCTACGGCCATGCGCCTGGTCACTTTTGTCACCAGGAAGAGGCGTGTGTTGGCCCTGTTCCGCACCTTCTCCACCCTAAACCTGAAGAAGCCCGCACCCACACGCTTTGCGTTTTACTTCTTGGTGCTAGAGCGATTGGTGGTGGTGAAGGATGCATTGCGGTGGATGGTTTCCAGCGTGGCCTTCCGGGACTTTACAGACCTCCCCAATTCGGCATTTTTCCAGTCCACTGTGTACGGCGACGAGTTCTGGAGAGCTGCTGAGGAGATTAGTGGGATCCTACTACCCATTTACAGAGTGTTGCGTCTGGTAGACCGTGAGGGGTGCACCCTCGGTCTCATTTACGAGTTCATGGAGCGCATCGGCGAGGGGATTCTGTTGTCAGCCTTGGACGAACATAGGTATGACTCTTCAATGTCTAGTTTGTTGTTTCTCACTCGAGTCTAATGCGTTTCTTTTATGCTATGGTTTAGTGATTGTTGTAATTTGTCTGCTGCAGGAGGCGCGAGATCTCACGCATCTGGGAGGCCAGATGGGACTACTTCCACCGACCCATCCACGTCGTAGCCCACATGTTACACCCCTTGTGGCGCTCTACACGAGAGAGGGACGATCCGGAGCTGCACCAGGGATGGGTGGAGTACACGAAGCGCGTATGGCCCGGACCAGGTACGTGTGAGAAATCATTTGGTAGCAATGTTACTGCAGTATTGTACTCATTGGTAGTGTCTGAATTTGAGGAGTCTTACATGTGCCATGTTTTTCCTTTTGCCAATAGGTCCGATGCTGGCCAACATTGCAAGCCAGCTGCTCGCATTTGAGCGCTTCCAGTTTCCTTTCGATGGAGAGCAGAGTCGGCGGAGGGAGGATCAGCTGAGGCCCGTTACATGGTGGTGCATCCACGGGCGCAGCACAGGTGACCTGAGGCGATTGGCTGAGAGAGTCCTTGCACAGGACTGTTCTGCAGGAGCTTGTGAGCGGAATTGGAGCACCTGGGCCTTGTATCACACGCAGAAGAGGAACAGGTTGTCCATCGAGCAGTGTAGGCGGTTGGTGTTTGTGAACACCAACGGCCGTATGCTGAGGCACACATGAGGAGAGGGTCAGATGCTCGAGGTGAGTCACATCATCACCCCTTTTTTCTTGGTATGCTTTGATGAATTGATTTGCTTTCAAAATATGCAATGAGTTGCACAATACATGCTTAACAACAATGTATTGTTTTTTGTTGCAGGTGGACCCCGACACTTGCTTGGTGGATTCGATAGTTGCTGCTCCTCGGGCACCACCCACACAGGAGGAGATGGATGATGAGATCCATAGAGAGCTCTACAGACAGGCACAGGCTGACGCACGGGCTTTACGGCGGCAGAGGAGGACAGAGAAGCAGAGGGAGAGGGCTGAGGAGGGAGATGACGAGGTCTCGGAGGGTGGAGAGATGCTCGGGACAGACTATGTGGAGGAGGAGGAGTGGGTTGAGGGAGATACAGAGGAAGACGAGGAAATGTGGGCGGAGGCACAGGAGGATGACCTGGCTGACCTGCTGGCGGACCCTGATGCAGAGACAGAGAAGGAGCCAGCCATTCTTGCACGTAGGCCTAGGGGGAGACCTAAAGGTTCTAGGAGGGGGGGGCTGAGTACTCTTTTTGTAGACAGGAGTGGAGCATCACAGGCAGTCGTCGGTCAAGCATCATCACAGTGGGTAGGGCCATCCCAGGGGGTAGGGTTACGGCCACCTGACACACAGGCACGACGGAGTAGACACAGGGCTGGGGGCAGCCAGATGGGGGCCAGAGGAGGGGAGAGAGGCAGAGGCAGAGGCAGAGGCAGGGGTAGAGGCAGGGAGAGGGGGGTGGTCCAGAGCCAGGGCACGCAGCAGGGATCCAGAGCACGCAGCAGAGCCAAGGCTACACCACGACATATGGCTCCCTCCAGTTTCGATTTATCTGCGGACCCATGTGATCTGCAATCCACAGATTCGGATGATTTATCCTACCATGACTCGGACGAGCCTTAGTTATATAGTTTTCATTACGTTCATGGAACATCATTGTACCCCTTTTTGGTGCCATGTGGCCCGATATTATATATTATGATGATCCTATTCACAGCATTGTCGTGATTCAGTATTGTTCTTTGTGGTTTTAGTTCAGTAACTTTGGTTTTATGGTTTATGATTTATGGTTGGAGAGAGAGAGAGAGAGAGAGAGAGAGAGAGAGAGAGAGAGAGAGAGAGAGAGAGAGAGAGTATGGTTGTTTTGTCAAAAATTGTTTCATTTAAGGCTAAAGTTCAGAATGATTCAGCTAGGTTTTTGTTCAGCATGGTTTTAGTTCCGTTTGTTGTGAATCGTGATCAGAGAGAGATAAAGAGAGGGAGAATCACAGAAAGGGAGATTCCTGCTATGTTCACTAGGAATGCCCCAATGTGTTCTCTTTTTTTTATGTGGGATGCAACTTTAGCGTAAAGGGACCATCCTGCACCTGAAACAGTCGGCAAACTACACAATCATACTCCCCTCAATCAGAGCTTTCATCTGATACCCATATTGCACAAAAAAATTTCAAAAAAAAAGAAATTCGATTCTACACAATTCTGGAAAAATCCCGAATCGCGATTCGCGAATCGCGCTGCAACTGTGAAATGAACCTAAGCTGACTGGCTAGGTATCTGAAGCTTAGACAATTACCAAATAAACAGGCTTTTTTTACAATATAGATTTTTGGTTTCATAGGAACTTGTGTCATGCTATAACATAAACCATTTTTCAAGTATGCACATCGATGAGTAGGAACTTTCAAAAGGTGCTCTTCTGCTTCAAGAACTAAGTGTCCCATAGGTTGTACATCCAACAATTCCATGAAATGGAACCCAAAGAAGCCACAAAAGAATAGAAGCTTTATTTTCTAAAATGATCATCAAAACAATTTAAAAATTAGTAAGTTCTTGTGGTCACAATGTAGTATACATGAAGATCATGAAACAAATTAATGTTCGGAGAGCCTTTGTGAGCAAATATTGTCTGAAAAGATGCTCACCTAATTCTCCTCCGGGAGCACATGGCCCCTTAATTTATGTCCATATTTACAGCAAGGACGCCACCAATGCGCCCCACCAAGAATTAGGACAATGTGAAGAAATTGGTATTGGACACTTGCACAAACAATAAAAACATTCCATCCATAGAAAAAGCTCAATAACCTTCCATTGCTGAAATATGAAAAGGATTTGTATATCTCAAAACACAAATGCTCAAATTTTTATAATCTTAAGAATGATCTTTCATTATTTTGCAATATAAATAGAGACACATTACCAAGCAAAATTCCTCCATGCTCCTAAGCGTTCTCCAATTGATGGTAAATAACTCATCATCATCATCATCATGATTATGAACATAACAATGTTACGTTTGCAACAGGGTCAATGTCAACTTTAAATCAACAATGTTAAAAACACCTAAAAAGTGAAGGATCCTAGCAACTCTTATACAATGAAATGAACAAAATTCTGTGGGTTCCACCCAAAACCATCTACTCATCCTATTGCGCTTGTGGAATTCTCAAATATGATTGGCTCAAAAGCCTGACAATTCCACTATGCAAAGCATCAATTGTTCAATGCAAAAATAACAAGCAAGTTTACAGCAAGAGCGCCTCCAATGCGCTCCACCAAGAATTAGGACAATGTCAAAAAACATCACTCTACAAAACTTCAAATACTTGTTAAGAGATAATGACATCCAAAGAAAGGCGGAATAGCAAAATAGAAAGAAACACAAGATAAGTCCCTCTTTCTTTTGCAGTTTTGTGGCTGCAATTGAAGGGTGTATGAGCAAAGTAGCTCTTGGGCCAAGTTGAAATTTAATGTTCACGATTGCCGTTCTAACAAATTTGACATACACTGTGGATGCTCTTCCTAACCATTTGGTTGTGAAAGTTGTGTTGCTTTTTCTCTTGCATCTTCTCATCTTTAGATTAAAGATGTTAAAATATGAAACCAATCTATATGTTAATGATTCTATTAGTTGAAAATTAAAGTGTCAGTGGCTTGCATGTACTTTTTCTATGAGAGTTTGCCCATCAATTTGGCAATTGCAAAAGTTTAACACCCTTCAAGTACAATACAAATGAGCTTTCACAAGCAGCACGGTAATCAAACTTCAATACTATGTATGTACAAGTGGCAAGGTTAATGCCCATGCCAAAAGAATCACACCACTTCACTATCACAAGATATTGGAACTAGCAATCACTTACAAAAATCCAATCAATAGCAAGTCTCAATGTAAGTGCATGTGCTCCTCCACTACATGTTCTGTAGTGATTGCTACATCCATTATTTCATTGACAGGACCCAAGTCCCAAATCTTGACAGGCCTTGATTCTTGAATGTATATATCTAATAGTTCCACGAGAACATGGGAAAATCTACAATATTTAAAAAGACTGCCTTCTACCATCCAATGGAAGGCACTGTAGCAATATTCTTCAAGGGAATGACAGATTTCATGTTCCTGCTTGTGCAAATTCTTGTGGTTGGATCCATATTTGTGACCTTTCAGAAGTGATTGGATAATATTGGAAAACAAAAACGTTTTTGGCCCAGCTTCTTAAATTGGACTTTATGCTAGCCTTCATCTGACTCTCTCTTTGTCGCATCTTGGCTAACATCTAAATTATTGATTAATGTTTCTTGCCTTTCCTAAATCCCATTAGGACTTTTTGGGGTTGGGAATAATGAATCAATGCTAGAAATTTCCTTGAATTGTAGGAGAGCACTGCCTGCTCTAAAGTTGTCGGATGGAGTTGATGTTCCCCCATAAGCTCTGGAGGTTTTGCGGCCACAAAAGCTCAAGCGCTAGGAATGGCTAAGTCACTAGCTTTTCTCTGGTTGGCAATTTTCTATCAGAGAGAAGGCAGTTAGCCCTAACTTGTTATTTGGGGTACTTAATTATTTTATGTAACTTATGGTAGCTAGATAGCCATTAGTCAAGTTATTGGATAGCCAACAGTCATGAAGGTAGATAGCCATCTTGGACTACTTATATGTAGGCATTCATTTGTATGAGACACACTTTTGTTAAGCAATCTACTATTCATAGTGGCTGTCCACAAGTTTCTACAAGAGGGTCATCTAACCATCTCTCTCTCCTCTTTGAGAATACTTTGTGTTAATGAATAGTCTTGATTCTAGATTCCTACATCCTTTGACTCCATCTACCATTAGGACCTTTCCAAACCTACTAAGTATGACTCAGGAAACGTTTTTGTATTCATGAGGAAATAAGGGTTCTGGAAGTTCTTCATCATTTGAAGATTCAGAAGTTAAGAGATCAATACCCATCCTATCCAAAATAATAATCTGCAAACTTTTCACCACCTTCAACAAAGGGGGCCTCCACATAAATCAAGCAACAAGAGACCTTTTAGATAGATGATCAAGACTGCTGTAAATAATCGCCTCGTTGATTATGGAAGCTATGAAATTTTACTCCATCTCTTTGAGTTTGATAAGAAGAGGTGGCGATTTTCCTCTCAAAATTATAAACTGGGAGATTCACCTTTCTCCCGAATGATAATGCAATACGAAAGATGAAATTCGAAGTTGCGATTTGCAAATTGCCATGAAACATCTTAAATAATATACAAAGCTCGCTCGGTGTTATTTCAACACATTGTTTTTTATTTGATATTTTTGAAAACAATCGCTACTATACAAGTATAGCATACAAGGTGATTATTTTAGCATGCGAATTGCATGCAAGTATTGCCTATGACGATGGCATGAAACATAATTGTTTGTATAAAAGTATAGTAAATATAGCAAGAGAGTTTTTTCCCAGTGTTGGTTTCTGCAAGAAGTGCAACTTGCAGTAATAAGATGTTTTCAATCACGGCTAATTGAACCTGGCCTCTTTACCACCCAACCCAATCTAGATCTCATATCAGCATCATCCCCCAAGCCAACTGCCTTGATTTGGGAACTTGCAGGTAGCTGAATGACCATTGCTAACAACTCTGTCTTTAGTTGTGTAGCAAGCCTCACTCCAACCTTTTCATTAAAAGCAACTTTCTCACAACTCTCATGCCATTTCTCAAGGTCGTATTGATGGGATAGGACTTCGACATGCTTTGAAAGTCCTATTTCAGAAGAGCTACTCTTGCAGCTTTTATTTTCGATCTGCACATCAGGACCATCTGACTGATGAAGAATCGTTAGAGATATTCTCTTCTATAGAGAACACGCTAAGTCCAGGGGTGTTTCGGTGAGATATTCTTTGTAGGGAAATTTGTGAGAATTCACTTGAGATGTGATCTAAGCCTATAAAATTCCTGTTGGATTTCTTTTCATCCAGCTTGATGATTTATGTAAGCTTCACCCAGTAGCACAAACTCTATTTCTGAATGCAACAAAGGTTTACCGTGAGAATCGACTATACACGGACCACTAGTTGTAACCTGCATTTCAGCTATGATTCTCATCGAATGCCTTTGTTTCTTGCGCCATCGTTTCCACCCCGTCTTCTCCTTCCCATTCTCAGTCCTCGACTAGCTGTTTCTCTGTCAGTATGCATTCCAATAGACCTCTGACCGATGCAGATCAACCACAGGCTCAAATGAATCGCTCTTTGTAAGTAGAGTATGTAATGGTGGTCTATAAGCAGACAAGCAGTAGTGCTGGATCTAAATATGAGCATGTTAGACTCCATTCTCCGCCTATTTGACACTGAAAATCGAGAACTATCTTCAAATATAATTGGCTCAAAAGCCTGACAATTCCACTATGCAAAGAATCAATTGTTAAGTGCAAAAATAAAAAGCAAGATCTAAAAAATAAACTCTAAGCTCCCAGAACCCAATATAGTCGAATCTACCAAGCATTGATCACACTATCCCTTTGCTCTTATCTATGATTTTTCCCATACCAAGTTCGCAATGTAGCAGAGTCAAGACAAGGCACAAATGCATAGCATCTCCATCATCTTACTATCATGAGATTTGAATAATAACAGGAGAGAAATCATCATTGTTTTCTTGTAGTCAAGACGTCGATAGAATACATAAAATAAACAATGTCAAAACAGCCTTTATAAGGACCTATTGTCTAAAAAAGGAGCTCACATTATTTGTTTCCAGAGGCATGTTTCTTTTAATTATATTTACTTATAGCCAAGAGCATCTAGTGCAACCCACCAAAAATTGAAAAGATTGTGACAATAGTTAGTGTCACTAAACTTAGAAAGCTGAAATGGTTTTCAAAATCATGCACTCGACATGTTTAAAAGAAATCAAAAAATATGGATGCAATCAAAACTCTAAAATAGGGATTTAAAAAATAAGCAGAAAATAAGGGATGAAACAAAGGAAAATATAGAGGCAAAAGAAGGCACAACTAGATAGAAGTTTAGCTTTTTATCATCAATCAATAAAGCAAAGGAAGAAATCTGTACGACCATTCATAAGTCCATTACATAAACACCATTGGCACATTGCATGTAAGGAGAGCCATATGAGCACATATAATCTAAAGAGGTGCTCACCTTATTAATCTCTAAGAGCAGATGGCCCCTCCCTTGCTTAATTTATGTCCATATTTACAGCAAGAGCGCCTCCAATGCGCCCCACCAAGAATTAGGACAATGTGAAACAACATCACTCTACAAAACTTGAAATACTTGTTAAAGGGATAAGGTGAAGATGTTGAATAAAACTCTAAAAGTGATGGATGACATCCAAAGAAAGGCAGAATAGCAAAACAGAAAGAAATGTGAGATAAGATCATGAAACAAAGATATCATGCCACCAAGCACCATTGCCCCCCCTTCTTTATGACTATGTTTCCCTCTCTTTTTTCAAGTTTTGGAAATCCTAATGTACAGGGTGTGGCTGCAATCGAACGTTGTATGAGCAAAGTTCACGATTGCCGTTCTACAATATTTGACATACATTTTGGAGGCTCTTCCTAAACCATTTGGTTGCAAAAGCTGTGTTGATTTTTCTCTTGCATCTTCTCACCTTTAGAATAAAGATGTTAAAATATGAAACCAATCTATATGTTTATGATTCTATTGTTTGAAGATTAAAGTGTGAGTGGCTTGCATGTACTTTTTTTATGAGAGTTTGCCCATCAATTTGGCAATTGCAAAAGTTTACCACCCTTCAAGTACAATACAAACGAGCTTTCACAAGCACCACGGTCATCAAACTTCAATACTATGTATGTACAAGTGGCAAGGGTAATGCCCATGCCAAAAGAATCACACCACATCACTATCACAAGATATTGGACCTAGCAATCATTTACAAAACTCTAATCAATAGCAAGTCTCAATGTAAGTGCATGTGCTCCTCCACTACATGTTTTGTTAGTGATTGCTACTTCCAAAATTTCATTGACAGGACCCAAGTCCCAAATCTTGAGATTAGGTTTTCTGCCCACAGGCCTTGATTCTTGAATGTCTATATCTAGTAGTTCCATAAGAACCATGGAAAAATCCACATTATTATAAAGACTGCCTTCTACCATCCAAATGGGAGGCACTGTAGCAATATACTTCAAGGGAATGACAGATTCCCTATTCCTGTTGTGCAAATTCTTGTGGTTGGATCCATATCTGTGACCTTTCAGAAGTGATTGGATAATATTGGGAAACAAAAATGTTTTTGGCCCAACTTCTTAAATTGGACTTTATGCTAGCCTTCATCTCACTCTCTCTTTTGTTGCATCTTGCTAACATCTAAATTATTAATTAATGTTTCTTGCCTTTCCTAGATCCCATTCGGACTTTTTGGGGTTGGTAATAATAAATCAATGCTAGAATTTTCCTTGAACTGTAGGAGAGCACTGCCTGCTCTAAAGTTGTCGGATGGAGTTTACGTTCCCCCACAAGCTCTAGAGGTTTTGTGGCCACAAAAGCTCAAGGGCTAGGAATGGCTAAGTCACTATTTTTTGTCTGGTTGGCAATTTTCTATTAGAGAGAAGGCAGTTAGCAATTTGATGCCCAAATTTCTTGCACCACTAACACGAGTTTGGTAAACCCCTGACAGTTAGCTTCGGTCTATGGGTTGCATTGCAATTGTGGACACGTATCTCGATAGGTCTTCTCTTTCAAGTTTCCTGAGTATACAAGCTCTAGCGGGAGGTGAGTAGTTGAATCCTTTGACTCCATCTACCATTAGGAGCTTTCCAAGCCTACTAAGTATGACTCAGGAAACGTTTTGTATTCATGAGGAAATAACGGGTCCGGGAGTTCTGTCCACAAAGGTACCTCAAGCTTGGTGGAGTCATTAGGCTTGAGGTAACTATCTATTTTATTTCTTTCTCATTCAAAGCTTCAGAAGTTAAGAGATGAATATCCATCCTATCCAAAATAATAATCTGCAAACTTTTCACCACCTTCAACAAAGGGGCTTCCACATAAATCAATGATCTTTTAGATAAATGATCATGACTGCTGTAAATAATTACCTCGTTTATTATCGAAGCTATGAAATTTTACTCCATCTCTTTGAGTTCTGATAAGAACCTCGTAACGAGTTGTAGAACATCTGATACTTTGTTCACAGCGTCAATGCCTTGCGTTAATGAACCACAATCTTCTATCAATATATCTTTCTTCTTTCGATGTGACCTAGTATGCTTTTCCCTGCTCACTGAGCATCCTCTATCAATGTTTTTTTTACTTCCCTCACTGATGTAAGTTCTAAATCCATCGTTCCAGACTTCTCTTCATTGATGGGCAAAGTTGTATTCTTCGTTTCCAGATCAGTGTGGCATTCAGCACCTTGCGTTTAAGTTTATCCCCTACCAAGCTCAGGGGATGTACCTTCTGAGTCTTTGATCAATAATACTATTGGTTGTTGACAATCTCCTGGCATCTTGGGAGAAGTTTAAAGAAGGGGGAGGACAAACTTTTGTAAATGGAGAAGCCTTGTTTGAAGAAAATGACGAGATATCCTAATCTGTAGGGACAGGAAAAAAGCAAACAAAGAATCGTCCAAAGCTTTCTTGTTTAACCGCAGGAGCTCAAGAGTCAGAAGATAATCATAGATCATAAAGTGCTGGCGTGAGATTACCCATCAAAGCATTGATAAAGATAAGCATCCACGACTTGACTCATTGCCCACACCATGACTTTACTCGTCCCAATTTCTGGAGTAGTGGAGTGCCCACGCTATCTATTTGAAGTGATTGACTGCTTCATCTTGAAGATATGACAAACAATCTGACTAATTTTCAGAATTTAGAATTCTGCAGGAAAGTTGTTCGTTGACATACAGCGAACTGCAAGACAAGGTAAGTGGAACCCTAACGGGAGGATTAATATCTACATCATTGAAATGCACTTTATCAGGCGCTTTTTCAGCCCTTTCACCTACAAGGCTACTGTCCTTTTTGCTCACAAAAGGATTGATGCCATGCACTTCCTCGTCCTCGTCCTTGTCCTCGTACTCATCCAAGCTATCCTGCTGAATATCCCGGACACAAGCTTCTACAAATAAATGCAGACAAAATGTAACTACGTTGAATCAGAATAAAAGGATGAAAATGTTACCATATGAAATTAAGGTCGTTTACAATCATGCCAGTTTCTAAGACAAAGTGCATTTGGATGGGATACACATAGAAAGGTGGAGGTGTACGGCTTTCACAAAGAAATGCCACAAAGTGAGTTGGGCGGAGTGCCAAATTTTCACAAACGCTGCAGAGTCACGACAACAGAACAAGTGGAGCTGCACAGAATCAGCAAAAGTGAAGCTGTACGAAATCAAAGTTACAAACACAAAGATCCAAGTTTCCGGACGCTTTAAAGTGAAGCTGTACAGAATCAAACGCTAGAAATTAGTACGAATTAACAACTAAAAGAAACGTCATTGTGAAGTCCTGATGTCTCACTTGACTTCATCATGCCGTCGCTAGAACAGATTAGAAAGGGTAGCAAACGTGGAACGTACCGTCCGCTGCAACTAATGAAGTCTTCCAGGCTCTCATCAACCGTGACATCTGGTTCTTCTTGATTTATAAAATCCACCATCGCCTCTAAATGATCTACATCCGCAGCAGTGAGTTCTTCCCCATCCACATACTGCCCCTTTCGGCGGATCCAACAATCTCGGACACGTTCCACCACTGTGCAGAGAAGTCTTCGATTTGTGGAAACGCAGTAAGGTGCCTTCGGGTTCAAGGTCGAATGAGCCGCTGCTTTTGAAGCCATGCCATCATATTTGTCGGACATCAAACCACGAGTATCATCGGCCGGCATTTTCTTTCTAAACTAGCTTGAGAGGCTGGTTTTCCACAAACTGGTCTGAGGAATCCACTTGCACAATGCTAATAACCCCCTCTCAAGAAATATATCAAGATCTTTATGCTCTTCTACTGATTTTTTTCGTACAACACACTGCAACGATGGTCTCTCTGAGAGAGGGAGGGCTCAGGTAGCACACCCAAACTCCATCAAGGTCAAAGAAGAGATCCAAATAAGACACCAGATAACATGTCGCGTGAGAAATGCAAATGAGACACAAACCTGTCAAGATACCGCAACTGCAAACAATATCAAAAGTAATATACACATACCCAAGGAAAAAAAACATATGCACAGGCCTGGAGGAACGAGTGAAGCACGAAGGGAACCTAACCTAAAATAGCAGCAAAAATGTGCAAGATGTGAAACGATATTCAACCACTCAGACCACAACAATGACCAAATGCAAGATATCAATCCTGCAATCGAGATTCAAAAAGGTATTGATAAATGCAAGAAGCCAGGCAGTAACCTGCACGCTTGAAATTTATGCGACTATGAAACAGCATCAAGATGCAAAAGAGTATTGAGACACAAAACAGTGTTCCGATATGCGAAACAATATTAAGATAGCAAGAAGCCCGCCAGCCACCAGCATAACTGCATGCCGGAAACCTATGCAAGTACGAAACAGTACGATGCAAAACGGTATTGCCATATGTGAAACAGTATAAATGAATATAACACGCAAAAAAACAGTGTTGAAAAACTGTGGAAAAACAGTCTGAAGGATGTAAAACGATATCGGAAGGCTAATGAAAAACACTGCAAAGATCCAAAAAAAGTAGCGAAACAAGCAAGCCAGGGCAACATACCTTCACGGCTGAACCTTATCCAAGCCTTGGATTGAAGCCACCATTGACATAGAAACCTTGGTCGATGGGAGAGACGATCAGTGAAGAAAGCAGAAAGATCGAAGCTTAATTTCAGCACCCTGAAAAGTGCTGGTCGTCGCCCTCATCTCCACCTCCGGCTCACCGCTCCACCCTGCAGCGCACCGGCCCGCGCCCCTCCTCTTTTAAAACTTGAAAGGATCGTCCCCATAAAATAAAGGACCCTCCTTAGTGTAATTTGGTGAAGCGTTCTGTAGCATGTCTACCAAAGGTAGTTGAAGATAATGGAGGGAAGAAGCCAATGTGGTGTATCGAGATTACAAGGTAGTTGAAGACAATGGAGGGAAGAAGCCAATGTAACAACTGGAGCCGATCCTCCAGAACGATCGGCTTGTTTTTTTGAGGGAACACTTTACAACTGCAGCTTGATCAATAGTTTTTATGAGGGAACTGGCTTGTTTTTTTGAGGGAACACTTTACAACTGCAGCTTGATCAATAGTTTTTCTGAGGGAACTCTCTGCAACTCCAGCTTGATCAATAGTTTTTTTGTACGCAGTAATTTTTACAGTAGGTAAATTTTTATTATGTAACGTAGTAAATTTTTACGTTTGATAAACATATTGGTCAATTTACCTTTCTCGTAAAACAGTTCTTGAAGAGGAACCTTACACAGATGTAATGTTCCTCTGATGTGTCATGTTTATTATGCAAGTTTTGCACTCGCAGCTCTCAAATTATGCCATATAACAATTCTTTTAAATAAACACAAATTTTTTTTATAGTGCTTTACGATCCATATATGGTTTTTGCAGTTTATATTTGATTGTATGAAATACTCATCAATTTTCTTATTATTACTATCATATTGAATTGTAAAATCCTCTATATGGTGAACTACAAATAGTAACTATATATGTTTGTATTCATAAATTGATCAAATAAATCATAAAAATTTCTATTCATTTTGGAGATTTAATATTGGTTGTGTATCATTCTCTTTATAAGTTCTAATTTCAACATCTTGAATATCTATTTTATTTCTTAATGAAAAAAACCAAATAGTCAACTTTGGTAAGGAATCCGATAAACTTTAGATAAGAAAATTGAGTGATGAATAGACTTTGTGATGTTGAAGCAAATTGTAGAGCATATCTAATATATCACCAAACTTATCAAAACTAATACACAATCACAAAAAATGGACCAACAAGCATAGATGACAACAAACAACAAGCTATTACAAAAAAATGGATTAAAATGGAATCACATGACGACAGGAAAATAGAGAAAAACAAATAAGCATAAATAATTTTTCTTTGCTTGTGGTGACCTAATCTATTTTATGAAATCACAAACATCTACACAAGTCAATATACATGATTAATTAAGATTTTTGTTGGGAGGCATGTACTAAAAACTTACAAATAAACAATGCAAATGTAGCAAACAACAAGAAAAGACTTCACATTCATTAGTATCCTTTAGGCCAAAATAGTAATTTATTATTTTATGTATTTAACAAAAGTACATCAATAAGCATGTCCTGCCATAGAAATCATTCTCAATTTCATCAGCTTTCATTCATCTCAATTGCTGAAGAAGATCCTCATGTTTGAACACAACATTCAATTAGCTTAGCACATGAATCGAATAAAGAATACTATTTGCAAAGTTGCACTTACATTTATAACGAGCAAGCATGACATACCAAGGGCAAATTAGTTCTCAGGTGCGGTCACATGGAGAGTCATCATATTTCGTCTACTCGTACGTGCACGTGGTTCCCTCCATGATTCCAATTGCTCATGTGTATGAGCATGCGATGTCTTCTTTCTCTTTCCACCAAGAATCACCTCAACTAATGGTTTTGCCCTTTGCAAGCTATTGCCAAAGCCATCATCTATTGGTTGAAGTGGCTCCAAGCAAGCTATCTCATCAGTATGTCGAGACTTACTTGCACCACTTTGACATATGCCTCGTATATGTCGAAGTTGTGATATGACGTTGTCTATTAGCAAGCTATCTTGACGCAATGAGAAACAGGCGGGTCGATTGGTTATTGCATGTATTGTTGACTGATGTGGAAAACCATTACGCATACCTAGACTTTTGTAAAACTTATGGTTTTATCACAAACAAAGAGGTTAGTGGAACATGCTTTGATTCAAGCACATAAAATTCCAGATCCTCGTGTGTCCCTTTCCTTTGATCTAGATATTCCTCCGACTGCCATAAGCATGTTTGATTCCAATAAATTGCATTCAATATTCAATGCAGCTTCAGAATGGGCTTGTTGCACATGCGAATGGGCCCAAAAAGGTAACATTTGCAAGCACCAAGTGAAAGTGCTTCAAATGTTGACTAGAGTAGGAGAAGGCCGCATTGTGCAACATATTGGCACTCAATGGGCACTCAACATGGTGGCTACTCTCACTACTTGATTCTATTCCAAATAAAATCAATATTGATGAGCATACTGCAGTGCAATCTTTTGACCTAAACGAAGATCCTATACCTTCTCCTGTAAAGTTCAACAATTCATGTCATGACCAAGAAAGGAGTGAAGGATACTTAAAGTCAAAAGTTTTAGAAGCCAAGAAAATTATAGAAGAGATCAACGGAATGGTTTCTAGATTTGTCATAACCCCACATGTACATAATTTCTCCTAACATTTTGAACATTTTTATTCTCTTTTCCCAATTGCATACTTTGCACATTAGATGCTTCAACCAACATCTTTGAACATGCCAAAGGCACAAGAAGATGTGGCATCGAAATATGCATCTACAAAACAAAATACACACGCTAAAATGAAAAACAAAAACATGAAAACCAACTTTTAGATAGACATATCGCTAAACAATTTTTTTACCTTAACGCATTCAGTGTACTCCCCTCATGATTTCTTGTCAATTTTTTTCACTTCGATTGTGTTGAGCAGATCGTGCCAATAGGTGGTTCTTGCACAACTAAAAAATGAGGCTTTATGGCACTAGATCCTGAATGTAGTTATTGTAAAAAAAAAATCTCAAATTCCGAACCATTAAAATTGAATGAAACACAAGAAAATCAATAATGAATAGCCTTGAATGGAGTAAAATCACCTCCGCAAGAAGTAGACCTTGATGTACATTCAGATAACAATAGCGTGTTATCAATGTTGTTGGAAATCTTATGCAATTTCTCTCTGACTAGAAGTTTATTGATATGTCTTTGGCAAAAAATAGTTTTATGATTTAAAAACATGAGGAGTTAAAATATGAGAACTAAAATATTAGATCAAGATACAAAATATGACAAGTTCTCTATCTTGCCAAGATTCCATTGATAAAGAGATTACATAACAATAAAAAAAATAAACGATAAAACTTGAAAAGCCTTACAACTAATCGACTTATTTCAAATTGAACCGATATCTATTTTCTCAACATTGCAGCAATATTTGAACTCAGCATTAGCAATATTTGCATATGCCAAACATGAACTACAAATAAAGAGCATAATTTGGCCAAAAATTGGCTAGCACCTCTTCACATGGATCATTCTTTATATCAGCTTGAGATCCACATAATTGGACTTGCAACATTGTGAATTATCATAATACGATTATTAATAACAATCTTAGTATCAATTATTGTGGAAAGTTATTTATCAAGCTAAATATTTAATAGAAGGTGATAAAGATTTCTATGGTTGAAACAGGCTTACAGGGCACATTAAGCCCTCCAAGTTCAAAGGTTACTGCTACACGTTCTTCAGCTTAGAAGCTAAGGCATAATTGATAAGTGTAATTGATATGACCATGTTGTTGAATCCTTTCCTCATCTATTCATCACTTGTTGCATCTATGGGCTAATCCTATTGTTGAGTTCAAAAAAGAATTTATGTCGGAAGACCATTGATACTATCCATGTTTTGCTACCCTAGGACATCTATAGCATACTTAATTATGGTGATTTTTTCATGTGTTTGCTGGAGAGTTGTTGGAAGTAAATCTACTCTGCTAAATGGCTAGATCTAATGAGAGGTTTCGTGCGTAGTATAGTGGTGCTGATCTTCATGGAAGATCACATCTCTACTAACAACATTCTTGTCAGTAGAGGGAAGATATACTTTGTATGCTTTTTTAGTGGATGCATATCCTACAAAGATTCCTTTAACAGCACTAGGATCTTCCGTCTTCCTAGTTTCTAGAGGCACATGCACAAAGCATACATAGCCAAAAATCCTAAGATGATCTACCTTAGGCTCTTTCTTATACAACATCTCAAATGGTGTTTTTCCTCCTTTTGCAAGATTTGGAAGCCTATTACAAAGATAGTTTGCACATGCAACTACCTCTCCCCAAAATTCTTGAGGCAGAGAAGCTTCTAGCCTAATGGCTTTTGCACATTCACATAAAGTTCTATTTTTTCTCTTAGCAACTCCATTTTGTTGAGGAGTATATGAACAAGAAAACTCTCTTTGAATGCCCTCTCTCTCACAAAAGTCTTTAAATTTATTGGAGATGTATTCTCCTCCACTATCACTTCTCAAAGCTTTCAACTTGAAAGGAAACTGCTTTTCTACATAAACTTTGAAAGTAAGAAAAACATCATAGACCATGTCTTTAGAAGACAACATATAGATCCAAGAATATATTGTATAATCATCCACAAAGAAAACAAAGCAATTTGCTCCTCCTTTGCTCTTAGTTGAAGAGAAATGAACATCAAAGTGCACTAGTTCAAATGGTTGCTTTGTCTTGATACTTGATCTAGGAAAAGGCCTTCTGTGTGATTTTGCCAACACACAAGCTTCACAAGGTAAAAGCTCCTTTGACAATGTCTTTGGTAGTCCAACAACTTTTCCTTCTTTGACCATAGATTGCATGGCTTTGAAATTGGGATGTCCCAATCTCTTATGCCACAGATCCTCCTGTAGAACCTTGGTCTCATAAGCAATATCTGAAATGTTAGCACTCTCCCTAGAATCTAGTTTACACAACTTACCAATTCTAGATCCTCTAGCTATAGCATCATTTTCTCTTCAGATTATACACCTGTCAACTTGAAACTTGACATCCAATCCACTATCAAACAACTGTCCTACACTAATGAGATTCTTAGTCAATCTAGGTACATACAGTACATCATGTAAGCAAAAAGATTTTGATGATGATGCATGTAGTGGAATACTACCTATTCCTTCAATCCTACAATCTACATCATTAGCAGTATAGATTGATCTTTTTGCACCTAGATATCGCATGAGACTAGTGAAAGAGTTTCTAGAACTAGACATATGGGAACTAGCCCCACTATCTATCCACTAGACTTATTCATTCTTAAAAGGAAAAGATGAGAAAGTAGACATCATTAATGAATCCTCTCTTTCACTCTCTACACCCTCACACTCATCCTCATTAGTAAGGTTAGCTTGCTTATATTGGTTCTTCTTCTTGAAACAGTTTCATGCATAGTGTCCTTTCTTGCCACAGAAAAAACACTTGATCTATGACAGCTTCTTCTTGCCACTGGATATTGCAGCTTGTGAGGACTGATCCTCACCACCTTCCTTGGCTTTGTCCTTTTTAAAGTGTTGTTGTCATTTGCCCTTGCCTCTTGACTTGTCTCTGATGAAGAGTGCTTTGTCATCTCCACGATCTTTTAATGAAACCTCAACATCTTGTTCTCTTGCCCGCTTTCTTCAACAATGAGAACACCTTGCAGTGTCTCCAAGGATGGAGGATCCTCTCTAACTGCATAAGTCTGTACCATATTGTCATACTCATCTATGAGTCCATTGAGGACTACTTGAACAAGTTCAGTGTTCTTAAGAGCATCACCAGTACCAGCTAACTCTTGATGAAGATCCTTAAGTCTCATGACATATGATACTCTCTGATAACTTAGAGATATTTGGTTTCTAAGTGTAAGCAATCTAGAAGTATTCTTGATTTCATAGATTGTTTTTAGAGTATCCCAAGCTTCCTTGGCAGTGGTAACACTTCATTGCTTACAGTCATTTTTATGAAATGAAGGTCAATTCTGGTTCTTTTGTGAAATGTTGCCGCTTCATTAGGTGCAGCAGGTTCTTCTTCGCTCCACTCACAATATCCATTACATCTTGTAGAATCAATAATGATTCCATTCTGATCTTCCACATCGCATAATTGGAAGATGTTAGTCTCTCACTGTGCTCCAAGAAATGTGAACCAGTTGAAGACATCTTCTCAATGAAAAATTCTAGTAATGACTAAAAATAGAGCTGAAAGGATGTTGCTTGCTATCTCAATCTAGGATCTAACATTGATGTTGATCCAACCTATGAAATCTAGCAACATATGTGAGAACAAATTCTCAACATAGAAAAACAATCTATCTTGAATTTGGATCTTGCTTCAGTCACAAAGAAGAAGCACATGCAAGTAAGAAGCCTATCTCTCCCACGAGTTTCAAAGTACTAAAAAACTCTCTAGGAACTTACTTTCAACTCAAACACAGTAAGATGTGTGACATGAAAAGTCTAAGAGATCAGAACACTCACTTCTATCAAACTCTTCTTGATTGACAGTGAAAAATGATGAAATTGGTGAAAAAGACAGAGTTGCATCAAGACAAATCCAATTGCATATTTTGATGCATCAGTATGCAGGAACACAATCTCGGTATGCTCAATCTCATAAATGAAATCTGCTTCCAATAATCTTTGCAACTCCTTCTTTCTAAGATCTATGTCATTCGGATTACAATGATAAAATCTAGTTACTTTTGGCACTGCATTAGGTACAAGAGGGATAGTATGCTCGACTACAAAATTAGGAATTCTCTTCAAATATTTATATGTCCGAGCGAAACAATTTCATATTTGATCAATAAATTTCTCAAGGCTTGAAACTTTTTTGACAAAAGTTGCACTCCAACTTGAACTATCTTCTCATCTTCACCTAGTTCAGCTAGATTCATTGGCTGCGTCCTAGCTGGTCCATCATAAATCTCTTGTGCTTCTAGCACTTGATCCTCAAGTTCACGATGAGCTTTAGGTAACATAATCACAACGTCATCAAGAGTATAACATTTAAAATGATCTGGCACGTCTTGTTGAACTTCATCTTCTTTCTCTTGTTCAAAGGGATTAACCTTTGTTTTACGTTTCATTTTCTTGACAGCAATCTTTTGAGTTATGATTTTCTAGAACTCTAACTCGAAGAATCATCTTTAACCTTTCCTTTCCTTTATTCAATAAGGGTGGTATGCCCTCACGGGCACTGTTTTTTGGATCAATCATCGAAATTGCTTCATTTAGTGGAATCTTCCACACTCGAACCATATTATAATGATGTTTAGCTTTCTTTTTCATCATTGGTCCAGTAGTCTTTCCTTCTTCCAGTATAACTAATTTCGGCGATTGTACTGTTGGTTCATCAAAAAATTTGCGTACTCCAAACCTTGATCCATATGAGTTAAGGTCTACTCATCAGTCAGTACTGCATTGTCATCATAAGATAAGACATGACTAACATGAATAAGTTAATCATCAATAGGATCTGGAATAAGTTTTGTCGAAATTCATGCTACATTCATCATATGTGATGGGTGTATCAAGAGTACAACTAGCCATAGGTATGTGTCGGGATTGCTCAGTAGGTCGTTCATAGAGCAGCTGGTCGAGTTGTTGTTGGAGGCCTATTAAGGTTGTCCAGCAAGCCAATGGATTTCTATCCTCTCCATCCCTATCTCTATCTTTGCTAATCTAGATCCATTCATTGTGCTTTTGTAAATATTCCTACAGCCATAGAATATGTTTTAAGTCATGGTGAAAGATGTGAAAATCCCGAAGGTGTCACATTGTTTTGAAGGTGTCGCATTTCTTCCAAAGGTGCATTTTCTTGAGACTGACATTTCCTTGTTCGTCGAAGTTTGAATGAAGCTCATGTTCTAGTTTAATTGGTGGCAGGGCAAACGTTGCATACCTTGACTGATCAGGTCGCGCAACTAGAAAAAGAAAGAGAGAGTGAGAAAGCAGAGAGACAAGCCTAGATCCAAACCTTGTAGGACCAGCTCCACAAAGTAAATCAGACACCTCAACAACAGAAACAGCTCATGCAAAACCTCAAGGCCTGAGCTTGATGCAGAGAAGACAACCCGACGGACCTACCAATAAGATCACCAGCACCTGGTGCTAAAATCTAGGGGGCTGGAGTTGGAATGCGAGTCTCTCAAAGCCAATGAGAGATCTCTCAAGGACTTCATCTACATCTTGGAGCCCAATGTCTCCATGGAGAAAATGACAACTGCACAAGCCCATGAAAACTTCGTCGCCCAGCAAGCCGCCCTGGAGCTCAAGGTACAATAGGGATAACAACAGTCATAGGTAATTCAAGTTGCATTGGATCAAGTGAGAGATTTCAACTAGTTTGATCAATATTGAGTCAAACGCTACATTTGTTTATTTGGCAATTGAGGCCAATTTCATATTAGACTTAGACATTTATTTTTTTTAGTCATAGTAGTCTAAATGCATTTGAAATTACTCGTTTTAGAGTTTGAGGGAAAGCCTAGAAAGTCGAGTTACTAGTAGATTCAAATTTGAATAAGTTTCATGGAACCTAGTCAGTCTATGTTAGGGTTTTATCATTTTGGATGGAAACCAAACTTTTGAATAATATAGCTGTACACATGTGAGAGAAGGCTGATCTTCTACCTCTCTTAGCTCATTCATGATTATACATGGTTCTCTTGGGTTCTACTATCCATTGGTGGACTCTACTTGTGATATCTTGCAATTTTATGTGTAGAATGATTTGTTATTGCTATTTTCGGATCCACACGTGTGAAATACAGTAGGATATTGTTGCTTCTATTTATGTTTTGATTCATGTTTGATCAAGATCTATTAGAGTTTCCATTCTATTTTGTGTGTAGATGCTGATTTTTCTACATTGACAAGATTGGTGAATTGCTTGTTTTTGTAACCAAAGATCTTTAGATGATTTGGATCTAAATTGATCCCAAATCTTTCACATATGGTATCAGAGCTTGTGTTTAAGATTATGAAGGAGGCATTCACATCCATCAATGATTTTGAGAAGATATCAATGCTAGAGCATGCTAGCTAGGATTCTACACCAAAATTGATTTTTGTGCATATGTAGATTTGAGCTTTTGTAGATCTAAACTCTATTTAGGGTTATAATCTTGATCAATTCCAATTTTTGAATTCACATACTAGATTTGGCCAATTTTTGGATCATTAGGAAAGCCTAAGTGGTGGCTATAAGATTGCATATCAAGATTTGAGCATTTGCATATAGATTTTGAAATAATCAATTTTTTTGTGATTTTGTCAGAACCTAATTTTGATTGGATCTCTAGATAGTGAGGTTACTAAACTTCATTTGAGTGTGTTTCAATCTTAGGAAGTGGCAGGAGTCATTATATTGAGGATAGATCATGTGTTGATCAAGATTTCATGATTCTATGTGTTGATTTGCTTGGTAGAAGTGCTAGAAGAAAATTGAGGAGTTTCAAGTTTTTGTGATTTCTTTTGAAAGCATTTGTTGTTGTTCAAAGGAGTGCTTTGTGCATTGAAACAGGTTGAAATAGAAGATCATATCATTGCTACATGGCTACATCAAGTGGGTTCACATTGGAAGCCAATGATAGGCTTACCTCAAGTAGCTATTCATTATGAAAAGTGAGGATGGAATCACTTCTTGAGATGAATGATGTTTTGGATACTGTTGTAGGTTCTAAAATGGAATTGGATCTTAAAAGATCTGAAATCTTCACAAGATTGAATATGATGAGACCTTTACACTCTTGGCAAAGATGGTGAGCATTCAAGTCATTATTTCACTTGCTACACTTTTTGGATGGGATCTATGGCAATTGGATATCACAAATGCATTCTTGAATGGTGATCTTGAGGAGGAGGTGTTTATGGAGCAACTTGAGGGCTACATTTCACATGGCAAGCCAAATCATGTTTGTTTTTCTCTACAAAAGAGTTTGTATGATCTTAAGCAAGCACCAATGATTGGTATGCTAAGCTTAACACTTTTCTTCTTTCTCAAAACTTCAAGATGAGTGAGTATGATCATTTACTTTACTATAGATTTGTTGAAAATGATGTTATCATTCTTCTAATCTATGTGAATGATATCATTTTGAGTGGAGGCAACAATCAAGGTATTGATGATATCAAGATTGCACTCAAAAAGGAGTTTGATGTGCATGATCTTGGTTTTTTTCATTATATCTTGGGAATAGAGGTAAACTTCTCAATTTACTCTCATTTGTCAAGAGAAGTACGCTATTCTATTCTAAAATATTTCATATGGTAGATGCAAAGTCTTGTGATACATCAATGGATTCAAATATAAAGCTAACTATAAGAGGTAATGAAAGATCCTTCGAGCACATTACTCTCTCTATAGGAATCTAGTTGGTTCACTCATATATCTAGACATCACAAGACCTAATCTAAGCTATTGTGTTGGTAGATTAAGCCAATTCATGCATGATCTTAGTGTGGAGCATTGGAAACTAAAGGGCAAGAGGGTATTCAGATACATCTTGGGAACTAGTGATTTTTGCTTATGGAGGACCATCGCCTAACTTGTATGGATTTTCAGATTTGTACTTTCCTGGAGATCAAATGGATAGGAAATCCATAAGTGCACATGCTATTTTCATAGGTTATAGAGCCATCTCTTGGATGTAAAAAAAATAAGCTAAAATCTCATTGTCACCTAGTGAGGCCGAGTACAAAGCCCTTACATATTGCACAAAGGAGATGCTATGGATCAAGAGGATGGTAAAGAATTTTCACTTGCTGGATTTTTCAGAGAGTCTAATCATATTTGGTGATAACCTTTCAGGCCAAAAGTTGGCAAGCAATCCTATTTTTCATGCAAGGAGCAAGCATATTAAAGTGGCTTATTATTTTGTGAGAGAACAAGTCATGGCAAAGGAGGTGGAGCTTCAACATGCTTTTTCAAGAGAGTGTGTGGCTGATACCTTCACCAAAGCATTAGAAAAGGCTTGTTATTAAGCATAGAACATCACTTGGAGTTCTAGCTAAATCTATGCTAAAACTAGTTGAAGAGGGAGTGTGAAAAATTGTCAACTAGTTTGGTTTTTTATATGGCAAATTTGGAGGCCAAAATGAAATCTCAACTTAGAGTTAGTTTCATATTTGTCAATAAGGGCCTAAATAGTGGTTTTACTATTTTTGACAAGTATATAAGTAGATGAGTCGAGTTTGGACCCATTCTAATTGGCTAATTTTTGTACATTACATCTAGACTAGAATTTCTAGGTTTTTTATGAAGTATCTAGAAGTTTCCAAATTAGGTCAGCTTGGGGCAAGTGGCCAAATGACATTTTGGGAGCTATAAATAGCTATACCTATGTGGAGAAATAATCATCAAAGTTTCTTTCTTTGTGGAGATCTCATCTCTTGTGTTTCTATGTCCATATCATGTGTTTCTCTCTTGATATCTTGCATTTTTATGTGTAGAATGTTGATTTTTTGGTAGATCTTGGATCCACATGTGTGAAGTACTGTGTTGTACTACTGTTGTATGGACATGATTTACTAAGTCATATTCAAGTGTTTATGATCAGATCTTTGTGCATTTCTAAATTCTAGCGTGCATAAAGTAGTGATTTCTATCTTCTAGCTATTTCTAGATGTGTAACCAAATTTGGCTAAAGATCATTGATGAACTATAAGTGTTTTGATCTTTGATTTTTTCACAAATGTTAATTAGCATCAAAGTAACAAGAATTTATTTTGATATTTCTCAATACAACTCTAATGAATGTTGCCTTGCTCATAAGTTGAGATGCTAAATGTAGTTGCTAAATGTGGTTGCTCATAAGTTGGATGCTAAATGTAGTTACATATTTTGGAGAGGTAAACAATCTTCTTGCAAATCTAGGTTGACTATGTGAGTTTTATCTCCACTTTTCAACTACTTGAATCACTATTTATCACTACCTATCTTCACATTTGGGAATGCAATTTTTTTTGGTGTAATGGAAAATGTGATATTGAAAACATGCCTACTCAACCTAGAGCCACAATTATGTTGTATCATGTCCATTGTGACTATTTCTCATAATATTATAGTTGGTATACATTGTTACAACATGTGGAATAAGCCTATAATAGAGAGACAAAAAGTATTTGAGAATATCTCAAGAGCAATTTTATGGGATAGAAGAGAAATGTCAACCAACATAGAAAGGCTAGAAAGAACGTAGGATGATACTTTGCATAACTAGTCACTACAACATGTCCTTGTTTTTCTGCTCTCATCACACTTTTTGCTTTAAAAAGTATAGGTAATGCATAATATAATGCTTTTCCAAGATAAACATTAAAATGATGAGTTATTGTCTTACAAATCTTTTGCCAGCTACTATTTTGTCATTGATATTTATGTTAAATTTACAGCAAATAAGGATCCTAAAACACTTGAAATGATGAGGGAAACAAGAGATTATGATCTCATAAGGTTAGCACAAGTTGAACCATTAAAATCCATCAAGAATCTATGCTTGAACCTCACTAGATGGCCCAAAATCTTGAAGAATTCTTCACACGTGTGAAAGTACGACCTCCCACAATCTGAGCACTGTACACCAGACCCACATTCAATCCTATAATTATTAGGAATCACAAGAACTCAAACAAATATGAACATAGAGAGCAATTGCACCAATATGAGAGAGAAATCATGAAATTGCTTGATTGATTTTGGTGAGAGATCATCACCTATATATACATGATCCATCATGGTTTTGGGAAGGTATGAGTAGCCCTAAACCTATCCCTAATGCTAATTTTGGTGGATCTTTCATCCCTACCAAGTTAGGGTTGGAATCTTGGAGATCTCTCAACAATGTAAAAATTACCAAAAATAGCTCCTACTTTTTCTCTCTTGTATCTAAGCATGATTTGGACTCATTCCAAAGGTTCTATCACTTAGGTCAACTTGAGAAAATCCTTATGAATGGAATCCTCTGCTATTTGTGACAAGCCACATCATGACCATCTAACTATTTACAAGTCATATGACCAAAACTAGTCAAGCTAGAATTGTGAATTTTTAACACTCCTCCTCACTATCTAGCTTGGTTCATCAAACCAAGTGATGATCTAAACTTCATAAAAGGTGTCTTTTTAAGTGGTTTAGTAAGTAGATCAGCTACACATTCATTTCTTGGAACATGCTCCAAAGCAATCTCCTTGGCTTGCACCATTTCTCTCACAAAGTGATGGCATATCTCAATGTGCTTAGGTCTTGCATGGAAGATTGGGTTAGATGCAAGGTGTTGGGCTGATATATTGTCATTGTAGGAGATTGGTGCCTCCTCTGAATCCATGATCTTTAGCTCCACCAATAATCTCCAAAGTACCTCCTTTGTAGTGGTTGTCAAAGCTTTGTACTCAGCCTCGGTTGAAGATAGAGATATAGTTTCTTGCTTTTTGGAAACCCATGAAACCACACCTTCTCCTATGAAAGTTGAATAGGCACTTGTTGATCTCCTATCCCTCTTGTCCCCTGCAAAATCTAAATCACTAAATGCATGAAGGTTAATCACATCTCCTCTATATAGAATCCCAAAATCCAATGTACCCTAGATGTATCTTAGATTCTCTTAGCCTTTTTCCAATGGATATTCAATGGTTTTTGCATGGATTGTCTCAACCTACATACATTAAAGCTAAGATTTGGTCTAGTTATGGGCACATTAAGGAGCCTATAAGTTTCCTAAACAAAGTGATGTCCATGAAGGATCTTTCATCACCTTCGTTTGGCAGTTTTACATCTTGCTCCATTGGTGTGTCAACAATTTTGCACTCTTCCATCTTAAACTTCTTCAAAAGACTTTGAGCATAGTTTACTTGACTTATACAAATAAAATCATATCATCTAAGTACCTCTATGCCTAAGATGAAGTGAAGACACCCTAGATCTACCATCTTGAACTCTAAGGATAGATCTATCTTGATTTTTTCAATACCATCAACACTATTTTCACTAATGATGATGTCATCTACATAAATGATAAAAGTACAATGCCAACATCATCAAACTTAATGTAAATAGTGGGATCATATTCACTTGAACAAAAGAAAGTGAAATAAGATAGCAATATAATCTTGAATTCCACGATCTCAAGGCTTGCTTCAAGCCATAGATGCTTCTTTGGAGATGGCATACTTTGTTCTCCATTCCATGCTTGATGAACCCTTGTGGCTGCTCCATATAGATATCCTCTTCCAAAAAACCATTCAAGAAGGCATTAGAGACATCAACAAATCCACATTCGAGTTTGAAGTCAAGCTATCAAACAACCATCAACATTGAATCGACACGATCAATTGTCAACACTATTGACTATCAACAACAGTCGACACCATTGACTTGTCCAAACTGTCAACACGATCAAATTGTCGACACTATCGAACTATCGACTATTGAATGATACTACTCGAATTGGAGCTCTTCCTTTGCCGAATCCAATATAGACTACATCATTGTCTGAACATGCTATTATATATAGTAATTGCGCATTGTCATCATTGTAGATTGTACAGTTTACATTGTCTTGTAAACATTACATCATGCCTGACTCATCAATTTAGAAGAACAAGATAAACACAATCTCTATAACTTTGTATATATATACAATAAATCAGAATAAGAAAATATACTCGATAGTATTATGTAATTCTTCAGCATCAGATATTACGAGAGAGTCAGAATCATTCAAGCCGATAGATTGATTATTTTATCTGTAGGCTGTTACGATCAACCGCTTATGCATAGTAGGATCACAACACTTAGCGCACTACTACTGTGAGTCATTTTCGAGCATAGTATTACTATTCATGATCTAATCGTTGTATTTTCAACAGCTTAAGTCTCAGAAGAATGTTGCGACCACGCGGACTGTGGGATTTGTTAGATTTCTTATGCTCAGCCTTAAAAAAAAAAATTGCTAAGTAATGAGCATCTTGAAAACAGAAGGCCGACAATATGATTTCGGACCTTCACATTTTTCCCCTTTAAAGTTTTTCCCATTTATGGCTTAAAACGATTTAAGGCACCTTTGCTTTTCACCTTCCTTGCCCTTTTTCCGTGCCTTCATCAAAGAAGTGACACATTGGCCAGAATGACTTAAAAAACCATTTCTGGACCACCTTCGCCTTTTTCACCTCTTTGCAAAAAATGCGACACAAAACCCAGAATGACTTAAAAACCATTTTTGGACCACCTTTGTCTTTTTCGCCTCTTTGCGAAAAATGCGACACAGAATCCAGAATGTCTTAAAACCATTTTTGGGCACCTTCGCCTTTTTTGTTGCCTTAAAGTAAGGCACCTTCGACTTTTTTGCATTTTTCTACATTGGCGAACTGACCTCGCCAAACGTATTAGCAACCCTAAAAACAGCTGGACAAACCACATATCCAAAAGGCGGTAAAGCGGTTACCAACTTTTGTACATATGCAAAGACTTGCGTAAAGAGCCTTAAAGGCTTGTAAGATATTTTCTCACTCGTAAATCTCTATATTAGCTAAATCAAGCTATGTAAGCGTTAAAAGAAGAAGAACAATTGAATTTTCTTTTTCAATTAGAGTTATATGTAGCCAGCGTTATCACGCTCAGCAAGCTGAAGGTATTACTTCAAGCCATTGTACTCACTGTTGATATTTATCAGAGTGCAATTTTTGTCTCACTACTGCATCGTTATTTTGCGTAAACTGTACTAATTCTTCTACTTGAATATTTCTGCTACTAACTGTTGCGTTTCCATTCCTACACGCCTACGCTCTGAACAACTGAGCCTCCGCTGCGCTCACGACCACTGTTTTACAACATGGTATCAGAGTAGACATTTCAGTAATTTGCATTTCTACTGCGGATTATCAGTCTTATTTCTATCAAGACGTCTTTCTAGTAAATGCACAACCACCAGTATTTAGACAATCGTTGTTTCTACCAACGATCTAGTCCAATTAGAATGGATCCATCATCCAGTTCATCTCTCATTGACAAACTCGATGGAGATAACTACCATCTCTAGAAATTCAAGATGAAGAGGTTATACTTCTAGCCAAAGAATTATGGGACATTGTTGATGGCACGGAGCTCAAACCAGAAGGTGATGCAGCCATCATCACCAAGTAGAGACTGAGAGATGGCAAAGCATTTGCCATGATCACCCTCAATATCAAGAATACTCAGATTAGTCAATATCAAGGATACTCAGATCAGTCACATATGTGCTGCTCAGACTACTAAGGATGCATGGGACATCCTAGCAACTCTCTACTACATTAGAGATATTACATCCAAGCTCCATCTGAGGAAGAAATTTTTCAACCTCAGAATGTCTGAAGCAAATAGTGTTTTGAGTCACCTCAACACTTTCAATAAATTTATGGAGCAGATGACTACAACTGGCTCAGTCATAGAAGATTCTGATGCACTCGTGACTCTATTATCGAGTCTACCTGAAGCCTACAAAAATTGGGTAATGGCAATTTCTACCCAGGAGTTTCACTATTCCTACAAGAGGAGATCAGAAGATCAGTATCCTCCTCAGGCTCAGGATCGGATCCTCAAGTTCTGTATTCAAAAAATCAGAAGTTTAGATCCAAGAGATCTACTAAGTCAGGCTATATTGACAAGAAGAGCAACATACAGTTTGGACCAGATTCCGGTCCAGGATCAAATTCAAGTTCTTCCTCATTCCAACATGTGCAGAAACTATTATGTAAATATTGTAAGAGGACTGGCCACGAAATCAAGGACTACCGAACTTTGAAGTACAACAAGAAAAAGAAGAAACCGTTTCAACAACAAGCACATAGTGCTACAGCCAGTCACTCAAATCAACGAGAAGAAGAAGAAGATGAAGCAACCTTCATGACCAAAGTCGGAGAACAACGGGATACCGACTCCTGGTATCTGGATTTGAGAGCAACTCAACACATGACTCTCCACGCGACTGATTCAAAGAATACAAGTCATTCACCCACTCTCGAGTTGTGCAACTTGGAGACAAATCATCACATTCAATCGAAGGTGAAAAAACAGTCAGAGTTGAATTCAAGAGAGGTGAGGTCAAGTTGCTGTCCAACGTTCTCCACATTCCAAATCTGACCAAGAATCTATTCTCAGTTAGCTGAATCACCGATTCAGATCAGAGGGTCGAATTCGATACAGAAGGATGCACAACCTTTGACAAATCCCAGAAGGTGCTAGCCTACGGAAGAAAAAGCAGCTATCTCTACAAACTCAGCCACTGCTACTCTTCTAATAGTCAAGCTCTTCACACAACCACTTTTGAATCAATTGATATGTTGTGGCATTTCAGACTTGCCCATCTTAACTACAACAGTATTCAACAAATGTCAGCTCAGAGTCTAGTACAAGACATGTCTTCAATCAGCAAGCCAACTTCTCCATGCGAAAGCTGTATTATCAGCAAGCATGCTAGAAGTCCCTTCAGTTCAAACTCAGTTCATACATCCAAGGGCTTGCTTGACCTTGTACACAGCGACATTTGTGGCCTGATGCAGACTGCTTCCACAAGGGGAGCTATTTCCTAACCTTCATCGACGACTTCTCTCGAAGAACTGCAACCTATTATATGAAGAACAAATCAGAAGCATTCAAGTTCTTCAAGAAGTTCAAGGAGTTTGTAGAAAACCAGACCCAAAGGAAGATCAAGGCACTACGCACAGATGGAGGGGGAGAACACATCTCCACAGAATTCAAGGAGTTTTGCAAGGCCAACGAAATACTTTAGCAATACACAACCAACTACTCACCTCAGTCCAATGGTGTAGTTGAGCAAAAAAACATGACACTGATCAAAGTGCCAAGAGCATGATGGTCCATGCCTCTCTTCCAAAGAAGTTTTGGGCATAAGCTGTTACTATAGCTGCCTATTTACAGAATCGATCCACCACCAAAGCCCTGAATGGCAAGACATCTTATGAGGTGTGGACAGGATCAAAGCCACCACTCAAACATATTCGAGTGTTTGGATGCATCGCTTTCATTCATATCCTTGAAGATCTAAGAAGAAAGCTAGATGACAAGAGCAGAAAAACGATCTTCATCGACTATTCTCCAGACCACAAGCATACAAGCTCTACAATTTGGACACCAAGAAGGCATTCACCAATAGAGTTGTCATTTTTGTGGAAGACCAGTTCATCGACCACAAAGGAAAAGCTGCTGATAAATCCGCCTCCGGGATCGAGCAATCAGTCAATTCGGATCCAGAGATTCAACTGCAGAATCTTGACACTGACTTAGATGATGAGTCAGAACCTCAACGAGTCAACTACATTAGAGGACCGAAGTTCAACCCAGAAGGTCGAACAGGTCCAGACAGCCTCCATCCAGATTTATAGATGATCCGGCCTGCTACTTTGTGAAGAAACCGACCACAGTTTCTGAGGCGATGTCTACTCCTTATGCTGACCAGTGGAAATCAACAATGGACACCGAATTCGATTCTGTGTTGGAGAATCAAACATGGACACTCACTAAGCTACCAAATGATCGAAACCCAATGCCATGCAAAGGATGATCCCACCACCCCAGATGAATTCAGGTCCCTCGAGAACCTGATTGAAGACAATGACGACGGAGCTCCACAAGTCGTCGGGGCCGCTACCACACAAGCCCCTATCAGTGCCAGCATACCAGCTGCTCCAACCGACTTAACGACGACGTACTAGACCCTGGGCACATACATCTTGGAGGTGGTAGAGCCAAGGCTATTTTGGAGAGCAAGGTACTCCACCTGGCAACAAACAACACACAGTTGCGAGCGGAACTCACAAAGCTGCAGCACAAGCTGATTCTAGCTCAACAACATGAACAAGAAGGGGACCGGGAGATTGCCAAAATGTAGTAGGAGGAGGATGGCCTCAACCTATACATCCAAAGCCTCTCCAAAGCGCTGATAGAGGCCTCCACGAAGGTGCGAGAGCTTCAATCTGAAGCGTCCCAAAGGCTTGCTCCCCTCCAGGCGCAACTATAAATTTACAAAGTAGAGAATACGCTCCTAGGGGCAGAAGTCAAAGCCCTACAAAGTGAAAAGCTTGCTTGGCTACTCAACCTACACCAGACTCAAGGTCGCTATCTGAATCAGAGATGAATCTCTTTAGGCGTCAGGAGCAGGTATATAGCCAAACATTAAACAGCTACGAAGCAGAGTTCGATAAATACCGGACAAGCGCAACTCACGAGCTTGCCAGGCCAAACAAGCCCTCAAGGCTTGCCAGCAGTACATGGAGAAGAAGGCCCAGCCCACCCCCGTGGTGATTCCACCGCCACCCGTTTTTGACACTGCATTGGCCAGCACGAGCCAGGACCAAAGCCAGCAAGCAGCAGGGGGGTTCAGTCAAGATCGAGGGTCCGAAGGCCAAGGCCAAGGACCAACAAATACTGGTGCTGAGACACGAGATCAAGGCCAAGGCGCAGGTCCAAAAAGGCAAGGAATGTGACAAAGAAAAATCAGGATTTCAAATTCGCTTTCTTCGAAAAGAGGATTTGCGACAACCTGAAGGCCTAGAGAACTTCAAAACACAATGCTTTTAAAAGTCCAAAAAATTAATAACTGTCAATGTCACAATAATCCTGAAGTCCCCGAAAAATATATAAAAATATTTAGAAAAAAAGAAAAGAAAGAGAAAAGGATCACAAACAAGTTAAAACCAAACATGAAAACAATAAGCCCCTGCCTACGGCAGGGCCAAAAATGCCATTTGGACTAACTTAGTACTTTTCATAGAGTTTTCACATGTGTGAGGCTAGACATTATTTTGAAGCTCTCAAATTTGGCCTCAAACAAATATTTGTTTTATTTTCACTTCTCTTCTATTATTCACCTTATTCCAAGATTTGTATCTCGTCTTAGGAAATTTCAATCCACATTCATAAAACTATCTGCCTTGATTACTTAGCTTGCGTGCTCATTGGGCCATGGGCTTCTACGCGCAGGATGTCATGCCCTCGCAAAACATTTTATTGGTCGATTTTATTTATTTACAGTTCGTCGGGAATACCCCCAACAGGACCCACGGCCTGAAGTAGTGCCGGTCCCTTGGCACTCTGCCGGTTCAGTAAAGAGTCTTCTTTGCACACCTCTGGTGGATCAGGTAGCCCGTGACGTCTTCCATAAAATTGATGCGGTCCAGTTTCTTCAAGTCCTTTGGCGTGTGAAGGGAGTTGTGGACTCCTGTTAGCCAATCATGGTCGACCCATGCTTGAAATCTGCGCGTCCAGGCATCGCCAAGGAAGGCAACTCGGTAATACACACGAGCGACTGGCAGCTGATCTTCGACTTTGTCGGAAGCTAGCGCCTTATTAGAATCAAAAAATATGGGGGGGAGAAAATTGTCCCATTTAGTTTCAATCCCCATTAAATGCTCTAAGTCCCGGGCGTAAGTGGCTGCCGCGCGGACTGTTGGATCAAGGCAGTTGAAATATGTATTGGCGAATATGGTGAGACCCCTTCTGGCGTACACTTTTGTATCTCAATCGTGCTCTGATGGAATTTTCGGCGTATTAAAATTTTAAATTGTGATCTTGTCCAGAGGGGTGTCACATTCCGCCCATTTGGATGTCCAGAGGGGTGTCACATTCCGTCCAGAGGGGTGTCACATTCCGCCCATCTTGTCGTGTGCATGGCAGGAAGTGCGCGTTCACCCGTACTTGTTGCGCACTTGTCACGTAGGCCCTGATGGCCGCAGGGTCTCTTTCAAAAAGCTGCTGACACCACTCTGGTTGTGGTTGGAGGGCGGGTAATGCTTGCAGATCCTTGCCCTTTATTGTCTGAGCTGAAAAAGATATCTACCAGCCGCCTCTTGATGACTCGTGGGGATACTTCGCTAAGAATTCAACTATTTTCTCCTCCACGGACTTTGGTCTTCAGAAGGCCTTTGCAAATGGAATGGTGCGGTGGATTATATTCCATGCCTTGAAAACAAGAAGGCCATCAAAAGTCTGAAAAGTAAGAAGCATTTTGAGCATCGAGAGAGGCACTGCCCCACTGAAGAAGAATTGACTACTTGCCTTGTTCCTCTTCCTGATGGGTACAAGCTTCCTATTCGCTGGCCCAAAAGCAGAGATGAGGTAAGTTTATTCACGTATGCTTTCCTAGTTTGAAAAGCTGCAGTTGAAAACCTTTCGTTTGTCAACCTTTCAATCAACTCCTCACACTTTTTGGGCATGACTCGAACCAGAATCATTTTGAGCTTACAACCCACAGTTATGGACTTGGCTCTTTACATTCGCCACGTCCATTCGCACCTACTTTACCTTTATCTTTTATGCATAAGCAGGCCTTGGGCCCTCTATTTTATTGTTCACTGACATTTAGACTATATGGTTGGCCTTGGGTCCTATTATTCATTTATTGACATATTACCTTGGAGGGCTGGCGTTGCATGCTCGTGATTATGACTCGTGGCTAGCATCCAAGGGGGCAGGAGTATAATATTGTTTGTTTACCTGCTCATTGTCACTGCATGCAGGTGTAATGTGGTGATGAGTCACACTTGCTAAATCCACGTTCATAGAGGACACAACTTCTGCTCTGGCAAGAAGAAGATAAACTACACGTTATTAACACTTGGAGTTTTTAACGAAGCAGAAACTGGCAGATTAAAACCTGTAATCGGTTGTATCGTGCTAGTCCAGGACCATACATTTATACGGTGATTCTGTATTTGACATTGAAAATATACGACAATCAGCGACTTTTGTCTTGTCTCATGTACCTTCGTTGGAGCGTAGGACCGGAGGAGCATAGCGTGCAGGTGCACTCACGGTTCAGATCCGCTACTCCATGTTTCATTCTAATTTTTCTTCCTACAGCATTCACAACAACGTTTTTATTCTCTGCAGTGCCTGTTGCACAGCGTTGTATACTGTTCAGCTCGGGATACTGTCTGATGTCACTTCAGCAGTGTCGAAGCTCATCACCCAAAGCTCCTTAGCCAAGTAAATTTTTTTGAAATCTGTTAGAAAACTTTGCTTTCCAAATGCGTGTAGGGGTCACACGTAGATTTAATTTGTGTGTGAAAAATTGCCAGCATGTGAAGAGAATAACCTTTAACTAATCTTGTTTGTAGTGATACATCTTTGCTAGTTCATGATTCAAAATACAAAATCTATCACTTGCATTTTTTGATTTGTTCAAAAGAGTTTTGGAGTTCATTTTCAGATTTCATGTCTTCGAAAAGATCATTTGCTAGCGTTTTGAAGTACTGTTTCCAGGGTTATTGAAGTAGCTTTTTTTCATGTATTGATCGTATAGTCCCAACTGCACTTTCTAACGGATTCTATTTTGCAGCTCCTCTTCTGGCTACCGGAGGAACAGAGACAGAGAGAAACCCAAAACACAGAGAGAGAGAAACCTGGGCTCACGATGTATGAATACGGTACAAAATGTATTCATACGATATAAAATAAAGTATAAAAAAAAAAATTGCTAATAATGTAAGATAACGGGCCCCACAGGGCCCGTTATGGGTTTTTGGGGGCGGGCTAGCCCTCCCGGGCTCGCCCCCCCTAATGCCTTGTGCTCAGGTGTCCTTTGTATTTTGGGACCACCTCCAGGAGCATAATGTCCATCCAAATTTCTCTCTCTTAGGAATCTGTCATTCTCTCTTCTCTCTCCAGTGGAATGCACGTTCTCTCTCCTCTCTCCGGTGGAATGTGTATGTGCTATGTGGTAGCCCGTCATTGGCTGTCCACATCCACATTCCACCACAAACGTAAAAAAATCTGCAAAAAAAAAAAACGGCTAAAATCCAAAAAAAAAAAAACTGGTCCACGCGTATGGCCGTACCGTACGACCAAAAAATGGAAAAAAAAAAAAAAAAACCTTCGCAGAATGGCATTACGGAGGGAGTCCCCTGAGGGCATTCCTTGCTTGGTACGTTTGCAGATTTTGGTTTCACAAATTTAGGGTATAGCTATTTCTTCAGCAACAGTATGATGAGCAAACAAGGGTTCAACTTTCACGTGGGCAGGAAGAGCAGCGTCGGCCACCTAATCAACAGAATGTAGAGCACGATATCCGACCTTTTGCATTGTCATCCGACCTTATCGCCCCAGCCTGCGGCTAAGTCTGGAAACCATCGAGGAGCAAGAGTCTCAGATATGTCGTTTGGCTAGCAGGAAGGTCGATCGCGTCAGGTGTGCACCTTTCATCTGTGTCGTCTCAGAGGAAGAACTAGCAAGCTTAGGCAGTTCTCACAAACTAAATATTGTGAAGGATTCAGTCAAAAGCTCATCATTTGTCCTGTCATAGCTTCTAAACTATAGTAGCGGACCTCAGGTCTCGATTATCACAGTGAACTGACAATCATTCGGTCCCTACGAGGTTATCTGACATGAGTCGCTGCGACTCTACAGAAGTGGCAACCAGAATCATCTCACATTGTTCATATTTTAGGAATCTTTAACTTCTTTCCTGTCTCGGGCTTCACTGCAGATTCACCACTCGCTTTTGCCGAAGATCAACAATTTGTTTTATTTTCGTCGACGAAAACAACTTGCTTATGTGGGGTTGCAGGCTTGCATGGGGGAGCTACGTAATTGGCTATCGGTAAGCTGTCTGAGTGTCCAGTAAGCTCAGGTGCTAACTACCCTACAAAAGGCTTCCGGAAGAAGAATATTATTTGTAATAAGGATTATGGCTGCTTCAAGAATTTAACATACGTAGTGATTGGTAAGCCTCCTGGCACTCCGTTTACAACAAAATGAATGTAAAAAATTTGTATTGCAGCATTTTGGATGAAATTATGTTAGGAGTTTCATGCTTCCAGTAAGAGGCAATATAATGATACTTTGTAGACAACAACTAGTGGTTTTATCACATGCATGCGTCATTTGATATTTCATAGACTCTGAATGAATCGCCAGATATTAATCAGTGAAATCAATTGTGTGATTCCACACAACATTTATCTTGCAGGACTCAGTATATTTTGTGTTTGGTTCGTCTACTGGAATGGCTATTTTATGAGAATGCCTTGGCATCATGCTCGAGATTATGAGATTACGTTTGATGATTTAAATATTAATGGGTAGTGATTTTTATTTGATACTCAGAGCTGCAGCGCCTACAATTATTATAATACGTATGCAGATATCTTTGTAGCAATCAAATGACATGCACCTCAAGTTTGCATTTATGGCCAATCAAAAAACCGTTTCCATTTTTCTTTCTCACAAAAGCATAAGGCCATCAGCTGTGGTATACCACATTGGAGGCATCATATGTGTGTGTACATCCAATGACAAGTTGTTACATGACATGCAAATTCTATCGTAAAGTGCATGTGCCATACACGTTTTGCCGATTCTGGCGAAATTTACGTGTCATGTTTCCCAACATTCACTTTTCACATGCACATTCTGAATTTTTGCTAGAGTTTTGATGTGCTCTAAGTCAGTCTTTGATCGGCTGTCCACACAAGAGTTGTGATGGGAAAGCCACAAAAAATTCTGCTTCTGAAGTTCCGTAAAAATTTCACTTTCAGAGGTGACTTAAAAATACATACATGGCAGTGTTCGAGAAATGTTGATTATGTTTCGACTCTAGGGATAATTTCCAAGTTGATAGTGCCACTTTAACGTCCTATTCAAAGATGAAATTTTATGTGTGGTGTTGAAAAATTTGAAAGTTAAACATAATTTTTCCCTGGCAGTTGCAAGATTGAAAAGGTGTAACAACAGGTTACATGCTGTAGACAAAGGGTTCAGTTGAACTAAGCTTTGCATACATATTAGGATGGTCACATCACAACAATTTTCATTGTATTTGAAGAAAAGTCAAAGTGCCATGATCTACAAGCAAGTAAAGTACATAGCTATAAAGTAGATTTCACTTGAAAGTCAAAGTTCCTCCAAACCAACTCCTAATTGGAATGATCAATTAGCAGAGGCACAACCGGTAGGAACATGTAATGGTCTCACACTTAATATTAAAAATGATGAGGATGCCAATAACAAAATTCTGTTCGTAGCCTCTGCTGACTCAACATGGACAACCCTGTTGTAATTCTGAGCATAAGCCATGCTATGAAAACCTGGCTGTGAATTTGTTGTGGTTTTTAGCCTTCATTGCTTGTTGATGCAGCTGACTTGATACTTGAACTAGCTCTCTTCTTAAAGCAAGAATCTTTGCCTCATTCACAAAAGTACAATATCATGTGCCAAATCTCTAGAATCAAACAATTCTAAGTCCAAAAGAGCCTAATAAAGTAGTAGTTACTTATGCACATGGGCTTATTAATAGAGATTAATTATTCTATGATATTTTCAAGTTTTTTGAATATTTCTGAGGTTTATTTGTCCAATACAGTAGATATTTCAAGCACATTACGTGGATCATAGATAATTGGCCATATGTGCACTTACAATAACTAAAGGAAAGGTATGTCTTAAGAGGACAATCACAAGTGTCAAGAAATTAATGATGTGGATATTTTTAAATCACACAAAGGTTAGCTGTACAAATATGACTCTCATCCATGCTTGTTGCGAGTGGTATAACTTGGTGCTCAAATTTAGTCTTTATGCAAGGCATGCACAAGCATATGATCTAGAGAGTTGGCAAAGAACAATGCATTGCACAATTGTCATAGATGCCACCTTCCTTGACCATACCTCTTAATTCTTTAAATTAGTTCTAACAAGTTTAGTATAGATCCTCATGCTCGATAGAAAAGTTCTGACAAGTTATAAATATGATCTCTTAGCATAGGGAATTTTTGTTTTGCTACTGCATTTGCCAAATGCTAAAATTAGTTCATGCAGCTTGAGTAGTGGGTTAGAGCAACCTCTTGTCATCATAATCTTTATTAATTGTCAAACTCTACAAAATTTGCAATTGTTTATGAAATTTTCGTGTGTATGTTGAGTAGCTACAGATTAGACCAACCTTTTGTCATCATGTCAATTATCCATTGTCAACTTCCCTGAATGCCAATTTTATAAAAACTCCTTTCCCATTATGTACAGTGTGCTAATAATCTCGTATATCTGTAAAGGCTCAGGTTTTATTTCTGGTTATCCATTAATAATGCTATGAATTTTTTTTAGAGGTTGTTACAATGTGACAACTTAAACAAAAACCCGGATCCATTACAAAATTTACCCACTTTTTATTTCAGAAATTGGTAGACTACCTAGGTTCATTGTTCAAACACTCCTTTGTACTCCAAATGGGTAATCTCATTTTTTGTTAACAAAAATAGGCAGTTTTTTGTTAACACATTTGAATCTATTGACCAGGTTTGACTTGTAACAAATATGAACAAGGTGATCGGATGTGATTACGAAAGGCCCTGCATGTTTCTATGATTTTGTAGTACAGTGCACCCTGGATAAATGTTAGGCCTAGGGCGTAGGATAAAGAATGCAAACATTAATTATGGAGGGAATCAAACAAAAATGTGACATCCCACATTGGATGATTGGGACCTGGATTAGTATCTGACAGCTGGGGCTGTGTAGTTTCTTGAAGACCGGAGTAAATGATGTTAACAAATAACAGTTAACATTTTTATTGTGTAAAATCCTTTGAAGTAGCCAAAAATTATATAGCTAGAGTTAACATATATAGAGGTAACATGTAGAGAGAGTTCACTGTAGCTTGATTTTTGTTGTTTATAGCGAAGGCAAAATTGATCTATTGATAGCCATAGAACAAGGGTTCTTGAATTGTGCAAGATTGTTTGGTAATTTGAAAGCAAAATACGAGGGCTGATGGTCGGACCAATATGTTTCTATGGTTTGACATTTGCAAGGACACAATGAAGTGTTTGTCCATATTTGGTCTATTTGAGTTTGATAGTTGGTTGTTGGTTCAGTGCATGCAATTTAGAATTTATACGATGACAAAACTTTGTTGAGTGTTTGGAAAGAGGTGGTGTTACCTAATGCATTTATATTAAAGTCGCCCAATATTACGGATGGAATATTTGTTGGCAAGTTTTGTAGCAATTGTTGTAACGTTTCAAAAAAAGTTGAAAGGTTTGTGTACGTCAGTCTGTAGGGAGCTATGATGTGTATTGCATGTCTTGTGTGATTGTTGAAAGTAGCTATTATGAATTCAGAATTGTTTACGATGATTTCTTTGTGTGCATTCAATGTCAAAGAGGTTATGTATAACAATGACGAACCGTGCTTGCCAGGGCAAGGTATGGAATGAAAGTTTCCTTCGAAGTACTTTTCAGGATTTCTTTCATATGTTTCTTGTAAGCATAGTATGTGAGATGCCATAAGATTGTAATCTGCTATGATGTTTTTGTGATGTGCATGTAATGATCTAGTGTTGAGTGTTTGTATTATTAGATGTGTTCTTCCTTTGTTTTGTATGTTTGGAATAGTATTACACAAATTTGCAATCGTCAGTAAACGGTGCATTTCTGCATATATGTCATGATGAATCTAAAAATGTTCATTTCTTAGCAGTTGTAACAAATAAAGGTTCTGTTTTCCTTTGATTCTAGACAATGCAATAAATGTTAGCCCATGTTGTGTAATTCTAGTGAAATCAAATGCCATCCTGTCAAGAGTGAGTCCTTGTGCTTGGTGTATTGTACGTGCTGTAGCTGCTTGAATTGGGAATTTTTTTCTAGTGAAATTATTGTTAATGTTTGGTCTAATTTGAATTTCTTTAACAATTTGATATATTGGTGTCCATGTATGTTCAATATTTGCTAATGTCCGAGCTTGTGTCTTGTGTGTCTTTTGATTTTCATGTTCGTAAAGTGTACCCATATCACAGGTTTGTTACATTGTAGCAATGCATTTTCGAATATGCCTTCTGCTCCATTCACAAGACCATCTTCAATGTCATAATTTCCAGCACATACTTCAACTACGATTCCTTTTTTTATTTTAATTTGCTCATGCAAACCACTCATGAAAGCAATACCGTTTTGCAATGAGTTTCTTGATTGCAATGCATTAGTTGTGAAGTCTTTTGCAAGAAGGATGTATTCCATTCCTTCGGTTTGTTTGAAAACATGATTATTATGTCTATTTGTGAATGCATTTTTGAAAAATAGATGTGGTATATTTAGTGGAATTGGATTGTGATGAAAACATTGATAATTAATTTGTTCTATGTCACTGCTTGTGTGTGTTCCATTCCTAAAATGATTAAGGATAGCAACAAACAGGTGGTCTTTTTGTCGCATTACTTGTTTTAGTTCGTATCATTGGATTTTATCTCGCCAAAAGTTGGGTGCAAGTGATTTAATACTATTGTTTTCATGTTGGAAGACCCATGAGTCATGCACTGGACCTACTTGGTAAAGGTCACCAGTAATGATAATGTCTAAGTTTCCAAAAAATGAGTCATGTCTATGTTTTATTTGTCTTAAGCATTCATCAGCTTGCAAAAACAATCGGTTTCCAACCAAGGATATCTCGTCAATGACAAGCAGTTGTAGATGTTCATATGCTTTTGTCAATGTGTCTAATCTATCACAAGGCAAGGGTGCCATATGTTTTGTGTTTATTCGTATACTCAATGTAGAATGCAAAGTAGTCCCATCTATGTTAAATGCAGCTTTTCCTGTTAAGGCAGTTAGAAGGACTTTGGTTTCCCTGGGATGATACCTATAAGACGATTGTAATGTCGTATCAGTCCTTGGACGATTACTTGTGTTGTAAAGGTCTTGCCAGTTCCGGCCCCTCCTATTAGAAAGAGATGCAAAGGTTTTGTTGGATTCAGTCTTTTTCTATGCATGCATTCATAGAAAATGTGCTTCTGTTCTTGGTTCATTTTTTGGAGTTGTGCATAATAGGTTTCATTTGGAAGCATTTCAAGGTTTGGTTGTATTGTAAGGTTTTTGCATGTGAAGGCATTTTTTGTGTAGATGGTAGATACATATCTTTTTGCAGATCATATTTTTCGATTGATATCTCAAAGCTTCTATAGCGTTGAACAGTGTATTAGGTTGTATCTTTATTGGGTACAATATTTAGTTCTACTTGATCCCAAACATCTTCATTTGCAGTTGAGTTTTCAAATAGGTAGTTATAGTTTCTAGAATTTCTTTGAATTTCCTTTTGGAGTCTGATGTAAGTCTGTTGCCAAGCTTCTTTTTCAAGTTGGATGGTTGTTTCAGATGTTCGGAATGGTACATATAACATTCCTAGTCCCATGTGTTGCAAGTGTTTGTTTATCGAATGTGATATGTCTTGTAACGCTTTAAATTCTTTTGCAAATTGTTCTTGTAAAAGCATCAATATAATTGCTCTTCTCATGGGAGGTTTTGGAAAGTGGAATCGACAAATAGAATGACCCTTTTTTTTGCAAGTACTACGATGTTTGTGTGTTTGTATATCTCGCATGTTTCCAGGTAGACTTGTTTTGTCACATGTAATATATTTGTCAATGTAAGTTGTGATTTTATTTACAAAACTTGTGTACAACTGAGGACTATCTTTTATCCACAAAAGTGCATGATCATGCTCACTGCCTCTATGTTGGAATTCAGTTACAAATGCAAAATTTATTATTGCACCAAGAATGGAATGATCTTGCCGAATCAATTTTCGGAGGCAATCCATTTCATGATTGTAATATCTTGCACAAGTTATAGGATCATGTTGCATAAGCTTGTTTATATTGCTTTTGTCGTCAACATCCATAAAACAAAGTTGGGAAATTCAATTCCTCACTATCTTTGTCTTGAAATAATCCCAATGGTTGATAACCTTCGGCTGGTGCTATTGAAATGATTTTGTCTTCAAAATCTTGTATTTGTTGTGATGTTAAAACATTATGTATAAGGGTATCTGAAAACGTCCCATCTGCAATTTCAACAAAGTTCGTGATTTGTTTATCGAAAAAGATAACGGTTGTAGGACTAGTTGGTGATATAATATTGCTATTAGTATTCTGTAATCGATATGCAAATTCATTGGCTTATAATTGTTCTTTCCAATTAGGAAGAATTTGTATGGCCAATTCAGTACACAAATTTGTTTTGCAAAGGTCTTGCAATGTTGTCATACGATATCAGGTCTAATTAAGCCCGAAGCAAAAACTGATTTATATTCAAGCTTTCACTTTACTTGTATAGCTATAGTGGAATTATCATCAGGGAATCGAGACAATGTAGTTTGAATCCTATCCAAGTTACTAGGTACGTTAACAATGCTTCTGTGCAAACTAAATTGACCAAAAATTGGGTGCATTCGTCGAATTTGTGCAAATGCAAGTCTAGGTGATACTAAGCGTTCTTCCAATTGGTACAATTTTTCGACGGTTGGTATTTTTTTGTTCATTGATACATTTATTGGGAATAAAAATGGTGACATTGTTTTAGCCTTCAAATATTTACAATAATTTCTGCAAGTTCGCACGTTATGTTCATTTGCATAATCGAAATGGTGTTGTTTTAATTGCTTTAAATATAGGCTTATTTCTACTGGTAATTGCCTTGTTTGATGCTTGAAATTGAGTTTTCCACAACTGAGGCATACATGTATAGGTGTGTCTTTTATTTGTCGAAGGTACCTTTGTTGCTTAGTTTGAGCAACATTATGATTTGTATCTTGAGACATATGGTAATGTATAGATTGATCATTTGGGAGTTCGTACTTATTTTGTCTTTTCAAGTAACGTATATATCGAGCAATTGCAGTTATTTCAATATGTGCATGTAAATCAATAATTGAACAAAATTGTTTTGCGATCTCAATACTAGAAAGATATTTGTTTGCAAAATTTGTTCACAGTATAAAGTTGCCTATTCAAAACATTGTCTATTTTCAATATATGGTTGAATATATGGTCTTGGCATTATGCCATGACAATGTTGTATGTTTTGTTTTTTCAAGTATTTGATGTGCATTGTGACTTGTTTTGTAGTCAAACATTCGCTTGGGATTTTCATAGTTTCTAAGAAAGAATTTGCAATTTGCTCAATTTTCAAAGTATTTTCAACCATTATTTTGAGTAATTCACAATTCATATGAGCATGCCAATAGAACTTTGTATGCCGTTTTCTTTTTCGGTTTATTGTTTTAGTAATTGGCATGATTTTTGTATTGTATTCAGAATTTGGCTTTTCAGTAGCAATATCGGCAATCGCTTGTTGAGTGTTGCAAATAATTGTTTGAGAACTTGGTATTGAAAGCAAATATTGTTTGTTTTGCGCATCATACAATAATGTTAATGTTTTTGAAATACTAACAGGACATGTTTTTATGCTATGCCATATTTCTTCGAGATTGGTTGACAAGACAATGATCAGATTGATGTTTAAAGCAAGAAAAGTCCAAGTGAGCACAAATCCGTCGAGATATACACTAGTGTACTTTATTTGTGTTTGATCTTTGATAAGATATTCTGTCATAGACAATGATATTTTGTGCATATTTTGAAATCGATCTGTATGAAAATATTTTTGTTGCCAATGAATCGCAATTCGATCTCTTTTATCTAAACATGTTTCAAAATATTGTATAATTGCTTGGAAGCTGATTTCTTGTGGCCTACTTCTGTGTTCTAGCGACATTGCCAAACTCTCAAAAAAGAAGTTTGCAGTAGCCATTTTTGTATCTGTTTAACAAACATGTATTGGGAAATGAATTTTTTTTGGATTTTCAAAAAGAGGTCTTTATTATTCGATTGTTGAAAAACATATACATTGGAAAAAAAAAAACTAATACAAATATTGTACAAGCTGATTTTACAAAGAGCAATATTATTTTGAACAAAAGCTAAGTACTTTGAACGTACTATGATAGAATCAAAGATATGATACAAGATTAGGACGAACTTACATTTGGAGCTTTTAATGTACCACAAATTTGTAGTTTATATAGTTTAAAAGATTTGCTTTAAATTTTAATTTCCAAACCATGGAACCTAAATTGTCAAAACATACATTATACACGCACACATTGGAAATTGCCAAAGATGCAAATTACTTGAAAAATTTGCATTCCCAAACCAATAATACAGGCACGAAGCAACTATGCAAAAATTGAAGTGATTTTTTAACGTAATTGTTGAAAGATGGACAAGAATCTATCAAATCAAGATCTGTAAGGAAAGCAGTTGTCGTAGTTGGTAAAAATTGTATTAGAAGAACTTGAAACTTTTCATGCAATCATATTTTCTCACTCGATAGGTTAGGGATATCAAATATAGAAGCTATTAGGGTAAACAAAAGTTTCAAAAAACCTTGCATTTACTATATCTTTGTAACAAACATGTATTCTAAAACGGGATTTTTTGGGTTTTCAAAAAGAGGTTTTAAATATTCAATTGTAGAAGAATATATACCAATGTAAACGGTGTTTGCCCGTCTCAGCTGTAGGTAAGAAATAATGGGCAAATGGTGGCATGCCCGTCTCAGCTGTAGGTAAGAAATAATGGGCAAATGGTGGCATGCCAAAGCGCATGCGGTAAGTGAACTTAGCACAATACTGCTGCACCGGTAGCTATAACACTCCCAACACTTGTCCGCCCACTAGCTACTCAAAGGTCTTCAAGAATGCATGGCCAAATTCTTACGACGATGCCAGTAGCACCTTCACATGCAGTGGCCCAAGCGGCTACACTATCCGAAGCGCGAGTTCTAAGAATGGAACAGAAAATACGTTGAAGGTTGATCTGATTCCGCTGACGCTGGAAGTGTGTTTCGCAGACGCTTGCAAAAAAACGTAACCAAAACGTATCCTCATTCAGCGTGAACACTACTAAGATGGAGATGACTAGCAGTAAGGAGCAGTCATTTCTTGAGAGAAACTTTTGAAGAGTCTTGAAATCTTCAGAGTGGGGCTAGTGAGGAAATGGTAGAGTGGGGCATTGATTCTGCCTTTGCTTGGATTCAGGGGATGATTATCTAACTTGGAGCTTATTTCGATGAAGACAGGCAACAAGCTTTGGAGGATCAAATATCGATCCAACAGCCTGGGAGGACAAGAAGTCTCGTGGAGAATCTCGATTTCCTGCACAGGTGAGCTGTTTTTGTTGTCTGTTTTATATCGTGCTCCCAGCTGCCTTTCGAAAAGTTCATTGGGTTTCAACTTTCTATATATCTCGTTCATTACGTTTTAATTCCTATTTCTAACACTTCTCATCTGTTTTGCTTTCCAGGTTCGTATTCATGTTAGGAAGCTTTGCAAAGCTTTAGAGGAGGATGCTTTTAGGCCTGTCCTAGAAGAGAGGCTGATCCTGGAAGATAGTAAGCAACCAGGCTGTGCAACCTCCGTGTGTGTGTTTGTCTCTCTCTCTCGCTCTCGTAAAAAACACACAATTTTATGTTTCCATATTGTGTCGTCTTAACATAAAAAATCATGCCAACCAGTCGCTATCTTCGAATACGATGAACAGAGAGCTGTAAATATTTGATCGGTCTGTGAAAGGTGGTCTCCAAAAGGTGCTGTAGCGATACCTCCTCGCAACACGATCTCTTCAGTTGTTCTGTGCTGGGAACATGCTACATAATTCTAGGAACATGCTACATAATTTTCTGGGAACATGCTACATAATTCACAGTATACTCCGATGCAGATGCAACCGTCTGTCTCAAGCAAGCAAGATACAACGTTCTGCTTGATCCTTATCACCTACATGATAATGCTTCTTGGTTTCCAAGGGAAGGCTCGAACCTGGGACCAAAGAAACTTTGGATGCAAGCCAACCAACTGAGCCAACCCCGTTGGGTCCTACATGATAATGCTTCTTGGTTTCCAAGGGGAGGCTCGAACCTGGGACCAAAGAAACTTTGGGTCCTACATGATAATGGAGTCACTATGATGACATACTGATTCACGTGGCATTCATGTGCACGTCCAATATGATAAATAAAAAAGGTTTTGCAAAACTGGAAATGGCTTTTGTCCTCGGATGATGTTACTGATGTGAACATGTCATCACATGGTGACACTGAACACGTCATCAGATGGTGACACTGTCAGAGTATCCCTGCCCAACAAGGCCAGGGCCAACAAAAATTAAAGTGACAATTTAAGGCAGGGCCATGTGGCTTGCCACAGTGCCTTGTTTTAATTGTTTATTTCATATAATTTTTAGTATTAGTAAGATCAGCCTTGTAATATAACGGTCTAGACTGCCTGTCATGCTTTTTTTTAGTGAGAGTTTGAAAAACCATTTGACCTTCAAATTTGAAATGACATTTGATAGTTTAGAGATGGGTAAAAAGTTGAATCATGAGTGTCAAAGTTTGTGCTGAAATTTTTATGAAGTTTCAAGTGATGTGTATAATATATTTATTGTGAATCAATACAAGCAAAAAAACAAAGGCGCATGTCAAACTGACGTTTTTGAATATGCCTGTCTGCTATGACGGTCAAATTTTTGGACCGCCTGTATTTTACAGCCAAAATGACTTTTGACGATCAATACGACTGTCAAACTGCAAGGCTAATATCATTGAATCATTAACATTTTTACCAAGACCACTAGCTAGCTAGCTCTCTCTCTTTCTCTCTTTGTCTCTCTATTTCTCCTCCCCTAACCTCTAACTTGTCACGCTTTTCACCTTGAAGGTCACGCTTTGCAAAAATCCAACACATTCATGGTCTACATAGTCTTTTTATCAAAATGGCACTAGTTTTATGGGATAAATTTAAACACACATGTTTGAACACACCTAGTTATCACACTCATGGTGTACATAATCTTTCTATAACAATGACACTAGTTTTATGGGATAAATTTAAAGACACGTGTTTTAACACATCTCATTATCTTGAGCTGGTCAAAATCCTAATCTCACGTGAACCAATCAAATGCACAAAACCCTTTTTTTCATTTTATCTCTCTACAACCCTAATCACACATGTACCAATCAAAATGCACAAATATCTTTCTCTCTCTCATGCACCCGTGAACTGTCGTCAGTGGGCACAGAGAAAAGAGGCTTAAGACGTCCAGGCCTGTCAAAGCCAAAGCAGTATTCGCATCAAAACTAAAGAAAAAACTCGAGGTGACTAGACCTTCCAGCATTTGCAAGTAAAGCTAGCTCATGTCAGCTTTTGCTGAAGATGACTACTCTTCAACCTTGGGCGACTGTGATACAAAGAGAGGACATTTTTTTGCAAACCAAATAGGTCATACATGATCTCCATCTCCATCGAAATAACAGTTTTGTTGAGTTGCTGATTGTTTCGAATTTGTCTTCACTTCAACAGAAAGGGCATCAATCACAGTATTCTACTCTCAGCAAAAAGTTTTGGAATCTATGAGTGCAGTTTATTCAAATTTAAGCTGCAATTCATTCATTTCTTGAAGCTTTTTCATGTTACTTAAATTGAAATTCTTTATGTTTTCCACTGCTAATTGATTTGGCTTTTGTCTGCTCTGTAGGTTTCATACCTTCTCAGAAAACAAGAACATGATGCCAAAGCTGTCTCTGAGGTAGGAATATCTTCAATCCATAAATTTTCTGTCTTTTCAAAGGATGCATGGTTTCTTTTGATCCTAGTCCAGATTCCCAGCACCTCCTTGAAGAGCTATACTTGGAGAAACATTTTGCAGCTCTTGATCACATTCACCATTGTCATCTTCCTCACCATCGATCTCAGAATCTGTGCCTTTATCATCGTGCACAGTTTCAAGATCAGACCATTGTTCCTCCTCACCATCGCTCTTAGAATCTATCTCTTTATCATCATTTGCAGTTTCAAAATCAGACCACTCTTCTTCTTCGGTGTCATCTATTTGCTCAGCTTCAATTTTAGATTCTCAACGAATTTGCTGGATTTTTGAAGCTCTGCAAACTGATCTGCAAAGGGCTCTTTTACATAAGAAAATGGCCCCCGTAACACTCTTTTGAGAAAAACTGTGCGCCTTTGTGTGCCACATAGAATATTCCAGGACACCTCTCCTGTGTGACACATAGAATATACCAGGACACCTCTCTAGAAATGCTTCAAGTCTTGAAGGAAGCCTAAACTCTTTTCGGAAGTGGGAGATAAAATCCACAATAGCCTTTTTCTCTAATGTCAAACTTTAAAACTCATGAACGATCGCTATGAATCTCTTGTCTATTTGGCAGGATCTTGATCCAACATGCTTGCATCTTCATATGGAGAGAGAAAAGGAAGTTCTTGAAACCTCTCAAGATTCTCCCCGTCTTCTTTCTTCAAAGAAAAGCCTTTTGGGAAGACAATCTAGCGTTTTGAAGCTCCCTTGCTTCACATAATTCCATGTCATTTCAAGGGAATAAAATTTTACATCATTATAAAAAAAAAATTGCCGAACCGTTGCCTGTTGCCTGCACCTCTTAGCAGAGCCACATGATAGAGGTAGGAGAGAATGTTCATGGAATATTTCTCTCCAGAGGTTGAAAAAATCAACCATGGGGGGCAGGTTACCTTCGGAAGCACCGTTGCCTGCTCACCGTTGCTTGAGATTCCTCCTCCTCCTGGTTGCTTGCCCTATATTCTTGTAAATGCCAGCGTAGATTCAATATCTTCCACTTGCCATGATGGCTTTCTAACAGTCGTGGTACCAAAAATTCCTCCTCCATATCCTTATAAGCGGAAGATGTATGATATCCTAATGAGTGAGTATGTTATTTTTCAAAAAGTGGCTTCTATGTAGAACCATTGGGTATACTCTTTTGTAGGAATTGGTCATGGTTCAATACCATTAGGTCCAGTTGAGCCCTAGATTGATGTTGAGCCCTAATTACTTATGACAGTAATAAGTAATGGGGCCAAAAAACAAAATGTAATGAGACCATAACTTTTTAGGCCATTGTTAGCCTGTAACCTACCGTTGGCTGATTCTTCAGTAGGAAATATTCACATTGATCTTTGGGGTGAAACGGGACCTTTCCAAATGCAACCCATGTACTATCACCAATTTCTCGATTTTTGGTTTTGCTATTGCTATTTTTTGGTTTTGTCGGCCTTCTTATCCTACCACCAGGGTTTTGGTGTTTTTTATAATTTAGATTTTTAGTGAGACTTTTATCTACCGCCAAGGTTTAGATCAGCTGTAAATTTAGGTCTACGTTTAACTTATGTCAATACCAAACAATGACATAGGATTATGTATTTGCATTCTTGTTTTCTGGATTTATGACATAGGATTCTGTATTGCATTCATTGTCACTTTTGAAATTAGGTCTATCTTTAGATTGAATTTTAGCTTTAGTCCCTTGGTTAGGTCTAAGTTTAGCTTTACATCTATGTTTATGATTGAATTTAGGTAAGTTAAGATCCACGTTTAGGTAGTGTAGGTTTTGTTTTGGATTTATATTGGATTTAGGTTTAGGTTGGGTTTTGGTTAAGCCTTGATATCAAGGATCTTATTGGCAGTATAGTTAGCTAATTTGCAAGCAATCTATCATCACTTAGATAAACAGAGAAATCACACCACAACCCAAGTAAACACTTTTGAACTGTATTAACAAAAGAACCTTAAAGGTACATATATACAATCTATTTTTTGTGGGGTACCGCTGCATGGCAGTTCGGTCCCCGTTACAGGACGTGTGTCCCAACTTTACACTACGTATGCCGTCAAACTAGCACACATGCATACAGTTACTTAAGCAGTAGAAAACTCGAAAATACTGCTAAAAATGGAAAGTCATGAAACTATAAGAGAATTATTCTAACACTCTCCCTTAAGCCTTAGTTTATCTTTCTTACAAAGAGCTTTTCTCTAAAAAACTCAAACTTATCAGCACTTAAAGCTTTAGTGAGTATATCAGCTAACTAATTTTCTGTCTTACAATGCACTACATCTATTTCATTAGATAGCAGCTTCTCTCTAATGAAATGATATGTAATTTCTATATGCTTTGCGCGTGCATGAAATATAGGATTTTTAGCTAGCTGTATAGCGCTTTGGCTGTCACATCTGATCACAGTAGGCTTGTTCTGCGGAATTCCAATGTCTTCTAACATTCTTCTTAGCCAAACTGCTTCCTGCATAGCTGAACATAATGCTTTGTATTCTGCTTCCGTAGTAGAAAGAGCAACTGTGTCTTGTTTCTTACTTGACCAAGAGAATACACCATTACTAACATGAAATACGTACCTTGTGGTAGATCTCCTGTCATCAATACAGCTTGCCCAATTTGAATCAACAAAGCCCTGTAAAACTGGTAAAGTATGCTGCCTCTCATACAACAATCCATGGGTTAATGTACCTTTCACATAACGAAGAATCCTCTTCACTGCTTTCCAGTGAATCTCTCTAGGAGTAGCCATGAATTGACTCACAACACTTACAACATAACTTATGTCAAGACGAGTAATTGTGAGATAAATCAGTGAACGAACTAATTGACGAAATAAAGTAGCATCAAATACTGGCTTGCTATCGCACATTTTGAAACGCTTCAGAATCTCATTCACATACTTTTGTTTGTGTTAGTGCGATGCTACTACAACTTTGCCATATTTCCACTCCCAAACAATAGTGCATTAAGCCAAGATCAGTCATATCAAAACTAGAAGATAGATCCTTCTTGATTGCACTAATCAAATCGTCATCATTACCTGTGATTATGAGGTCATCTGCGTACAGCACAAATAGTGTAATACTAGAGTCACGAGCAAAGTAGTAAAGATTGAAATCTGAAGAAGTGCGTGTCAAACCTCTAGGTAGGAGATGCTCATCAAAGTGGTTGTACCAAGCACGTGGGGCTTTTGCTTCAATCCATATAAGGCTTTCTTTAGTTTGCATACTTTGTCTTCCATGCCATGTACCACAAAGCCACTAGGTTGCTCCATGTACACTTTCTTCTTCAAGCTTACCATTCAGAAACGCGGACTTTACGTCCATCTGGTGTAGATTCCATCCAAATATTGCCGCCAAAGCAATCACCATGCGAAGTGTATTCCATTTAGCCACAGGAGCGAAGGTCTCTTCGTAGTCAATGCCCTTGCTTTGCGCATAACCCTTCACTACAAGCCTTGCTTTATGTTTTGCAATAGTTCCATCGACGTTGTACTTTGTCCTGTATACCCATTTGTTGCCAATGGGTCTTTTGTCTTTTGAAAGATCCACTATCTCCCAAGTGTCATGGTGTTTGATGGAATCAATCTCCTCCTACATTGCTTTTTGCCATATCTCCTGATTTTTGGCCTCCTCAAAGCAAGAGGGTTCAGTAGATGAAATAATATCACTCATAAGTGCAAGATTTACCTGAAACCTGTCAGGTTCCTTCCTCTCTCTTGTGGAATGCCATAACTCTCCCTCCTTACTAGACTCGGCAACTTCGCCTTCCTTGTCACTCATGAGTTTAGTGTACCATTTAGGTAACTTACGTTGAGGTGAACCACTGCGCAGTGAGTAGGAATCTCATGGTGCATCTTGCTCCTTCCTTTTGTCACCTGCAACCTCAGTCTTCCGATCCAATAGAGTTGTTTCTCACTCTCCATCTCGTCTCTATAGTGAGAGGAGTACCACGTCCCTCGTCATCATCTCGAAGATCTTCCTGTGGTGGTAGAATACCTTCATCCTCTTTGAGAAGCTTGGATAGCTCATCATTATTCTTTTTTTCATCTCCAAACCTATGGATCTCATCAAAAAACACATCACGGCTTATGTGCACACGTAGCCTATCTGGATCATAACATCTATATCCCTTGGTTTGTTCATCATAACCTGTAAAAATGCACTTCAAGGCCTTTACCTGCATTTTGGCTCTTTCGCTCTTAGGTTTGTGAACATACACTCGACATCCAAATACTCGGAACCCATCCATCTTAGGCTTCTTACCACTGAATGCCTCCGTGGGTGTGCGATTACGTACAACAACTGTAGGGCTCCTATTTTGCAAGAACACAACAGTCTTGACAGCTTCACTCCAGTACGAATCAGTAACTCCCATATGTGTCATCATTGCCCTAGCTACTTCGACAATGGTACGATTCTTCCTTTCAGCTACCTCGTTTTGTTGAGGTGTATCAACCTGTGCAAACTCCTATTTAATGCCATGCTCTTTGCAAAAATCAATAAAAGCTGTGGAACGATACTCACCACCACGATCTGACCTGAGTATCTTGATCTTAACACCTGACTGATTTTCCACCAATGCTTTGAAGCTTTTGGAGCATCCAAACGTGTCAGACTTCTGCTTAACAGTGTAGATCCAGGTCTTTCTTGAGCAATCATCAATGAAGGTTAGAAAATAAAATGCTCCACCAATAGACATTACCTTCATTGGTCCACATAGGTCAGAGTGTATCAACTCAAGCACTCGTTTTGCCCTTGTTGCTCCTTCTTTGTTGAACTTCTTCTTATGTAACTTGCCTAGCACACATTCCTTGCAAATGAACTCTTCTTTGTCATCCAAGCTAGGTAGACCTGTTACCATCTGGAGCTTGCGAAGCAGCCTCAAGCTTTTGAACTTCAAATGCCCCATACGTCTATGCCATAAATCACTTCGTGATATAGATGTTGATGCTAATGCATTGCATTTCGTAACAACAACATTTAACTTGTACAAACCACAAGTTTTATCCCTAAAGCCATCAACAATCACCTTGAAACCCTGTTTCACATCCTCGATCTGGCATTTCTTGTTGTTGAACTCTACCCTCAACTTATGATCCGTCATTGTACCAACAGATAATAGACTCTTTTGAAGACCAAGAACATACAATTCATTTTCAATTACCTTCTCATGTCCATCAGGAAATTGAATAGGCACTGCACCAACTCCATGAATTTGGCAGTCATCGCCATTCGCCTGCGCAACTCTATCTCCATCGTCAGTAAGCTCCAGGTTTTTAAACCATGATTTGTTGCCATGTGTCGCACTTCAAATCCTTTTGACCCACTTCAAGGCCCTTTTCAAGCACATCCAATGGCTAATTTCAATCCAATGGTCCACACTACACACTGAAGGTTCGATCTCCACCGTACATATCTATCTTCCACGATCTTGTGGCAGAGATCGTTTTTGTGCACCGAAGACACTTCTTCCAAGCGCTACACACCTGCAGCCACTATGAGTTCTATTTGGTTGGATGCGCGCGAGGCAGCCTGCGCTCCTCTTCCCTCTTCTTCACCTGCTCCTTGCTTGCAAGGGTTTCAAAGCTATGGCAGAAAGTGGTTAATCTGCTCTTGCTCTTCTACTGTCCCACGGCCGCCCACGGCTGCTGGAAGACTGCTGCGCCCTATCAGCATGCCCCTGCCTGGCTTTTTACAGCATGAAAAATGATTCCCTATAGAGAGAAATCAAAGATTTCCTCTCTAAAAACCCTTGTTGGCAACTTTCCAGCATTCTTGGCCATTTGTTTAGTTGTGCCTGAGATTTTTCTCGCAATCTGCTCCTCCACAAAGGTCGCCCTACCTCAGACCTTGTGCTGGAACTGACCGCTCATCGATTGGTGTTGTAATCGTTGCACACCATCTGATTTTCCGTCATGTACGGTGGCTTTTGCCAAGAAAATCCAAGAAATTCTCAAATTTTTCTTATTCCTCCAAGGTTTTCAACCTGTGGCTCCTTTCAATTGTCTGATAAGGATTGAAGTAAAGCTCTATGCTTTATTACTCCTCTAATTGCTTGCCAACTTAATGAACCGAGTAACGATTCTTGAAACTATTCCAAAATTCGCCTCCACGCTAACATCGAACTGCACCACTCCTAGGCTCTGATACCATGTCAAGGATCTTACTGGCAGTATAGTTAGCTAATTTGCAAGCAATCTATCATCACTCAGATAAACAGAAAGAGAGATCACACCACAACCCAAGAGAACACTTTTGAACTGTATTAACAAAAGAACCTTAAAGATGCATATACCGCTGCATGTAGAGCATTCAGAATCAATATCTAGAGCATCTTGATCACTATTTAGAATATCAAGATCAGATTATTCACGTTTCAATATTCAGAGTATTCACATTTTGGTATTCAAAGTATTCACACCTTTATCAACTCTTCATCATTAGAGTGTATAGATGGATTTGTTTAATTTTCATACAAACATATGTTTTTGTACCATAATATTGCCTTTGCAAAGCAAGGCCAACAACGTCTTAATAAAGGCATTCAACTTAGCCGCCAAAATGTGTGCATACTATCAGATTAAGTAAGAAAGTTTATTATACAGTTTCGTGACTATTTTCCATTTTAGCAGTATTTTTGAAATTTTTGTATATGACAGTGTGTATGTGTGCCATGTTGACGGCACGTATAGTGTATGGTTAGGACATGCGTCCCGTAACGGGGACCGTATTGCCATGCAATGGTACCCCCTAAAAGAGAGACTATATATGTATGGCTTTATCTCTTTTGTAAATATAGTTCATGAAGCATTCTCTTGGGTTGTGGAATGATCTCTATTTTAGGTCATGAATGTGTTTGATGAATTGCTTGCTAAAGTAGCTAACTATTACTGCTAGTAAGGTCCGTGACATGGTATCATAGAATAGGAGTGGAGCAGTCAAAGGTTAGCCAGAAGCCGAATTTGGGGATGATTCAAAAAACTGGTTTTACAGTTAGTCAAGCAAGCTAAGCGATCAGCTTTTGTGCATACGGTCTCAGATATTCAAAATATTGAATTGGGGTGCCAACATATATTGATTTACAGTATCTGAGAATACATGAATCGGCTGAGATTGGAGTTTTTATGAAAAACCGAGAAAACTGAGACATCTTTCTAAAAGGTGTTAAAACTCAGTCAATCAAATACCATTTTTGAAGCCGTGAAGCTCAGAATCATCCTGAGGCAGGTCGCTGGAGGGCTGTTTTTGAAACCAATACATTTCCAATTATAGCATTTGGAAATTCAAAATGAAAAGTATTTTGATGGAAAAGGAGTTGTGGGACATTGTCACTGGGGCTATGCGCAGAGTAAGGGCATTGACTATGAAGAGACCTTCGCTCCTATGGCTAAGTAGAACACACTTTGCATGATGATTGCGTTAGCGGCGTTATTTGGATGGAATCTATATTAAATGGACGTAAAATATGCTTTTTTGAATGGTGAGCTTGAAGAAGAAGTGTACATGATGGAGCAACTCAGTGGTTTGGTGATACATGGCATGGAAGATAGTATGCAAATTACAGAAGGCCTTGTATGGATTGAAGTACCACGTGCTTGGTACAACCAGTTCGATGAGTATCTCCTATCTAGAGATTTTATACGCACTTCTTAGATATCAACCTTTATTACTTTTCTCGTGACTCTAGCATCACACATTGATTGTGATGTACATAGACGACCTCATAATCACGGGTAATGATGATGATTTGATTAGTACAATCAAGAAAGATCTATCCTCCAGCTTTGATATGACTGATCTTGGTTTAATGCACTACTATTTGGGAGTGGAAATCTGGCAAAGACGTGATAGCATCGCACTTACACAAATGAAGTACGTGAACGAAATTCTGAAACGTTTCAAGATGTGCGACAATAAGCCAGTGTCTACACCTATGGAGGTTGGTAAGAAACTTTCTAACCAAGATGAGAGTGCGCTAGTTGATGCTACTTTGTTTCGTCATTAGTTGGTTCACTAATTTATCTCACAATTACTCGTCCTGATATAAGCTATGTTATAAGTGTTGTGAGTCAATTCATGGCTACGCCTAGGGAGATTCACTGGAAAGCAACGAAGAGAATTCTTCGTTACGTAAAGGAGACTGTAACCCATGGATTGTTATATGAGAGGCAACAGGCTTTACCAGTTATGTAGGGCTTTGTGGATTCGGAGTGGGCAGGCTATGTAGATGACAAAAGATCCACCACAGGTTATGCTTTTCACATTGGTAATGGGGTGTTTTCTTGGTCTAGTAAGAAGTAGGATATAGTTGCTCTTTCTACCACAAAAGCAGAGTACAAAGCCCTATGCTCAGCCACGCAGGAGGCAGTTTGATTAAGAAGGATGATGGAATACAGAGTAAGCCTACGATGATTAGGTGTGATAGTGCATTGTAGAACAGAGGATCAACTAGCAGATATACTTACTAAAGCTTTAAGTATTAATAAATTTGAGTTTTGAGATAAAAGCTCTTTGTAAGAAAAATAAACTAGTGCTTAAGGGAGAGTGTCAGATTAAGTAAGCCCAAGTTTATTTTACAGTTCCCTGACTATTTCTCGTTTTAGTAGTATCTTTGAATTTTTCGTATATGACAATGTGTATGTGCACGTGCCATGTTGACGGCACGTACTGTGTAGGGTCGGGACACACGTCCCGTAATGTGGGTTGAGTTTAGAATTAGATCTCAGTTTAGGTTTAAGGTTACATTCACATTTAGTTTGTTATCCTTTAGATTTTTAATGAGAGCTTTATCTACAACCAAAATTTAGGTTCAGGTGTAAATTTAGGTCCACGTTAGCTTATGTCACTACCAAGCAACGACATATAGGTCTACATTCTGGTCTACGTTTAGGTTATGATTTAAGTTTATGGTTTAGATTAGGGTACACTCATTTTCTTCTAGAGGTTATAATGTTGAGAGTGAGTCCAAGTTATGAAACAGACAAAACTATGATGCCGTTGAGGCCAGCAGCCCCTCCATCGCCATCCACTTCTGCAGCACCAGGTCTCCATGGCAGGCCACCATCTGTGCCCAGGTTTTCTCTTGCAGCGCCCACATCCACAGTGGCTCCTTCAGTGGCTCCAGTGCCCAAGTTTAGGGTCCAGGCTCCATTGGCTCCAGTGCCCAAGTTTTCTCTTGCAGCGCCCACATCCATAGTGGCTCCTCCAGTGGCAGCACCCAATATGTACCAGTACCGGCCATCGCAGCGCCCCTTTTAGTACATATCGTCGCTATACTTGCCTCCTCCAGGGACGGCCCCTCCACAGCCAGTTTCTCCGCCAGCAGCAGCCCCACGGGCACACACTCCACGGGCCTATCCTCCACTATCAGTTGCACAGGGGCATCCATCTTTGGCTTCTCTATCCCAGCCGGCCTCAGCTTGGGCCCAGCCCAGCCAGCCAGGTGATCTGCATGGGGGTGATGAGGCATTGACAGCTCCCCTCGTCCGCAAGAGACCAGGAAGGCCCAAGGGTGCACCGAACAAGAAAGGCAAAGCATAGAAACAACCAGGGAGAGAGGACGACCTCGCAGGGTCTCGGGTGCAGGTAGAGGTGTAGTATCACAGCCAGCTGGAGCAGGTCTAGTCGGTTTGGCTTGCTTGGGAGCTGATGCGGAGGCAGATTGGGAGGATGAGGATGACGAGTCCTCCTCCTCGGATACATAGCCCATGCCAGTTCCAGATAGGCATAGATATCAGTTGCGAGAGTTAGCTCGGGGCCCTGAGTTGTCTCCGAAGCATTCGTCTGAGTTAGAGCCAGAGCATTGATTGTAGCTCTGTTATTTTATTTTTAGCAGTTTGATATCATGTTCCATGTTTGGTGGCCAGATGGTCGAACACTGTATTCAGACCATTTTCCATATTATATCAGTGTTGGACGTACTCTATTCGCTGCACATTGTGTATTTGTCAATTTGTAATTGTGATGCTCCGTGTTCAATTTTATCTGGTATGTGCATATTTTCAGTTAGTTTCAACTGTAGAGATTGATAGCAGATGCACCACACAGAAATACAACTCCCTTTATAGCATTTCATAAACACACATATTACACCGCATTACACCAGGCATGCGTTGCACAAAAAACACATTGAACATTAATTCAGCAGTGGTATCAAAATAACAGTACGTATCCCGCCACATACGGCTGGGGCTGTTCTTTACACTGTGTCAAACACTGAATGTTGCCTCATCTTATGCCGAAAACCACATAACAACAGCCAGCCACATACGGTTGGATCCTATCCACTCTAAACATTTCTACGGATCCTCCACAGACTCCTCGCCCTCATCAGGTGCATTGTTCTGTCGCTCTCGCTCTGCCTCCCGGTTAGCCCGAGCTGCCTCCTGGTCAGCCCGACGGAAGCAAGAGGCAGACATTGCAGAGATGTTGCGACAGACTCGGCAAGAGTCAACCAAACTACTATGGGTAAATAGCTTATCACCTGCAATGCGCCCGTAATGGTTGGAAGTCTCCTGGCGAGACGTGCGTTGGTGCTACAGAACACCAACCGCTCCAACTGACTCATTGACAACCGGTTTCTTCTCCTCGTTTGAATCAGTGCCCATGTGCTCCAATTACGCTCACACACGGAGGTAGCGCAGTCCTGTGGTACGTGCAATGAAATGCTTCAGCACATGTGCACGGGTGGAAGGTCAACGAAACACAGCAATGGAGGATGAAATGAGATGCATACCTGAGAAAGGACACGCAGTGCAAGACGCTGTATGGATGGATAGGTGCTATCGAACATGGTCCACCAGGTAATGGGAAGCTGCCTCCTCTCTGGATCCTGAGCAGCCGGGTGGCCAAACGTGCCCATGCCGAAACGAAATGCAGCGAGCTCCTCCATGAGCCTGATAGGATCCAAACCTATGTGCCCACCCTGTGTGAATGTACTGAAGCCAATGGGCCTCGAGCTCCCTGTCTGCGATCTGTGTCGGAGAGAGGAAGAGGGGATGCAGCATGTGTGCAACGCTGTGGATACTTCTGTGGAAGTAGTTCCACCGCGTCTCCCAGATGAACTTTAGCTCGGTCATCCTGCAGGTGAGAGGCATTTGGTTTAGGGCATTACGAAAAAACGTAACATCGACAGAAAAACAAACTAGCAAACACTGAAAAGATAAAGAACAATTACAACACTGTACCACTTACCTCTCTGGCTGCAAGATGGGCGGCTGCAGGAACTGTCCAATCCGGTCCATGAGCTCATATACCCGTCCAAGTGTCGACCCCTCACTGTCAGCCATGCGGAGCACAATGTATAGTGGTCGAAGTAGTCCTGACAATGTCTATGCATCCCTCCAGAACTGGTCTCCCCTCACCGTGGAAGAAAAGTGCTCCCCATCCTCAGTGTGCTGAAACGTACTGGCACGCCAAAGATCACTGGCAACCATCTGTAGAAGCTGCACCCTACACCTGATCAGACGGTCAATGACCACCAAGTCGAACGCAAAGCGTGTGGGGGATGGCTTACAGAGGTCCAGATGGCTGAACACCCGGAACATGGCAACAACATGCCTCTTTCTGGTGACAAAAGTCACCAGGAACTTTCTGGTGACAAAAGTCACCAGGAAGAGGGCCTCACGGACGATGGCTCTAACCCAGGGAAGTGCACCTATGTCCCCCATCAGAAGGTTTATGCCGTGCGCTGCACAGGGGGTATGAACAATGTGAGGGAACTCGGCCTCTAGCAGTACACCCATCTGAATGCAGTTCATGGCATTGTCCGTCACCACCGTGACGACATGTTGTGCGCCTATGGACAGGATGGAAGACCTGATGACATCAAATATAAACTCCGCAGATATGACTCTCCCCCCCCTGCTACAATCCACGGCCCTCAAAAACTTTGTGCCCATGCAGCTGGAGACCAATATGTTGAGGATCGGCCTCCTCCTGACATCAGTCCAGCCATCGGACATGATGCTGCAACCGTAAGTGGCCCAGTGGCGACGTAGAGGCTCCATCTCTCTAGACAAGGACTCGACCCTATCCCTCAGCATGTGTGTGCAGACAACCTCTGAACTAGGGACTCTCCAGCTAGGGCTGACAGACTGTGCAAGGCGGAAGGCCCTTCTGAAGGGCTCAGAGTCGATGATGGCAAATGGAAGGTTCAGCTCATAAATCAGACTGGCCATGGCATGTGTAGCCTCTTTGTCCATATGCAGCTGATGCGCGCCGCGAATGCTCTGCTGCCTAAGAACTCTCCCAGCTGGGCGACGGGTAGCGGACCTCCAACATGGTGCAACAAACGTGACGGGAATGGATGATGACGCGACAGACTGGGCGCTAGTAGATGCATCGGTGCCTTAGGACATCTTCCTCGAGCTTCCTCCTGGCCTCGCCCTCAGGCCTTGGTGGTATGCGCTCTGCCATCTCACGACCCCCTGTATCTCGAACTGGCTCTCACTGGCTCTCACAATGCCTCTCACAGCCTCTCTCTCACAGCCTCTCACAGGCTCTCACAGCCTCGTGAGTGCCTATTTAACCCCACAGCCTGTTCCCCCCGTGTGCAGTTGTTGATGATACCTCCATGTGCCATTGTACCTGTCCCCATTTGTTGCTCCCCCACGTGCTGCACTTCCATTGGCCCCATGGCCTGCTCCCCCACAGTGCCCATGTGCTATTGTACCTACCCCATGTATTGATCCACCACATGCTGCACTCCGATTGGGTCCGTGGTCTGCTCCCCCACAGTGCCCATGTGATGGTGTACCTGTCCGGATTTGCTGCTTCCCCACATGCTGCACTCCCATTGACCCCAAGGTCTGCTCCCCCACAGTGCCCCTTGTACAGTCCCTCTGTACAGTCCCCCCTTTTTTCTAAACCCCGACACTTTTTTTTTTCAAAATTTTTTACCCTAAAATACCCTAGTGAAAGAGGTGTTTATAATAAATAATAATAATAATAATAATAATAAAATATTATTATTATGGTGCCTCCCTGGCACCGCGGGTCTGAGGGCGGCACCATAATGGCAGTACCACCATTATGGTACCGGCGGTACCATGGGGTACTATGATATATATATATATATATATATTTATTTATTTATTTATTTATTTATTTATGCAGATTTCATGTGACTCGATGAGAGTATGTCTGTCATATGCACATGGCTTATGTCTAATCATCATTATTTGAAGCTATTGTTGGTTTCCTACATAAAATTGTGCTTGGTTCAAAAGACAACATCGCTGCACTTCTTTGCAAAATGTGAATCTTGCAATGGAACTAACTGCTGAATGGCTCAGTGATCACTTCACATATTAGGAAAATTCGTTGTTGCACATGTTGTGTATGATAACATGAGAACTGCACGACTTGTATTTTAGTGAGTTGAACAGAAAGGCAACATGTTTTTACATGATCACCTTTTTTGGGTCCCTCAAATCCTTAAAATTAGATTTTTAAAGTTTCAATGCTAGGTTTGTATCTCATGGTAATATAAGTTTCTTCAAAAGATGTATTTTCCATTGGACTGATTGGAGGGTCTCTATATCATTTAGCATAGAATAAAAACAGAAGAGCAGCTTTGTTTGTAGTGTAAATTAAGGAGAAGATTTAGTTATCAATTACATGTTTAAACCTTAAACAAAAGAATGGCCACATTCCAGAACGGGCACCTATGCTCTGATGCTAGGATCGTTCTTGAAAATTCATGGTTCAGTTTTCAAAACCTGTTTATTTTTTTCCCCCTAAAATGGGCATGGTAGTTTTGTATTTGCCTTAACATGGTCAACAACGTAGATGAATAGATCTTGCAATTCATTGATCATTCCTTCTCCTTATTAGAAATATATTTCAATAGCAAAAATGTGACCTGTTGATACTTAGAACATTCGTAAGACGTGTTGTAGAAAAGTTTCAGGCTTTGTTCTCTATGATAAGTTGATTTTTTGAATTGTCATAAATCTTTAAAGTACTAAATAATCTTAATGGGCATGTGAATTTCTGACTATGGACTTATTATGGTTTACGGAGTAGTTTAAGTTTGTGAAGGGGACATTTTCCTTGTGGAACAAATTTTTAGTTCAATTCAAAAAAATTGAGGGGAACCTTTACAGCTGGAGAAGATGCTAAAGTATGTGGTAAAAAATGAAGCTTATATATATGCCACCAAGTTTGCAAATATTACATCTGCAGTGTGGATGTTATAAGATACATCTCATATTTATCAAGAATAATAAAATGAATGGAGGTACAAATGTGAAATAAGAGTATACATCATTTTATATGCAGATCTATATTGATTTGCCATTTTCGGCAAGGGTGTAGCATTCACTATATGCTAAGTTGTCTCCTTGAATTTCCAAATTTAGTTTTTGGATCAAATATTACATTAGTAAATGACTCCATTGACCAAATAGAAGAATATTAGTTCTAAGTTTTGCAATTTAGACCATATATTTCAAAGCAATGCTTTTTATTAATGGGCAAGGCCTATCCTTGTGAGCTAGACCATCATATGTTGACTTGTAACACTCTTGGTGAGCCGAAAAAAGATATCGATGAAAGAATATAAGGAGAACAAGGATGATTAAGTACAAACATAGGCAGTCAAAAAATATAAAAAATAGGAAAATAAAAGGCATGAAAAAAAAACAAAATAGATACAAGGTAAGAGTGATGGATTTAGATAGGGTCAACAAAAAACAACTCTTCGTAGTACTGCCGTAGGCGACTGCCATTGACGACAATGTCAAGGAGTACTTCGTCAAGTGTTTCTAACTGGACTGCTTCAATTGGGAAGATTCTATTAATGACATATGGTCCTTCGCTTCTGAATTTTAATTTTTCGAGGTGCTTCTTAGATGTGTAGAGAAGCACCTAATCGCCTAAGTGTAAGTCTTTATTGCGCAGGTGATGATCATGCCAGGCTTTTTGTCGACGCTTGTTAACTAATTGTGCGTGATACGAGATGAGTCGAATCTCGCACAATTGGGCTAATGTAAATAGCCTATTTTGGACTTCTTGTTCGATTGCAACTTTCTCACATAGATCAGTAGAGAAATCTTGCATGAATCGCAAGGAAGGAACTAAAAACTCAACAAGCATTACTGCCTCTTGACCGTAGACGAGATGGAAGGGAGTAACCCATCCAGTGACCTTCTTCGGAGTGGTGCGGTATGTCCAGATAGTTGAGAACAGCTTGGTTTCCCAATCTGATCGACTAGTTTCAATTATCTTGGTTAAGATCTTACATATTGTCTTGTTGGTGGATTTCGCTTGGCCATTACATCGCGGATAGTACGGAGTACTTTTGTAGGGAACAACAAGGTAATGGCGTAAGAGATTATCAATCACTTCACTTAGGAAGTGTGAACCTCTGTCACTAACAAACTCGATTGGACAACCAAAGCGTGTAGTAATATTTTCATAAAGAAAACGCGTGACAGTCTCACATTGGCATCCTTTGTTGCACGTGCCTCAATCTATTTTGTGACGTAATCAATTGCGATCAGGATATAATGTGCTTGAGTATTTTTTGATGTTGGGCTGATTGGCCCAACAAAGTCTATACTCCAATTATGGAAAGCTTCGTCTTCTATAATGTGGGAAGCGGTGTGAAGTCTACTTTTGTAGTCTTTTTGGCTCGTTGGCAAACATGACATGTTTTAATAATAGCAAATGTATTCTTAAACAGTGATGGCCACCATAAGCCCGCCTAGAGTATGAACTTAGCAGTCGCTTCGGCAGAGAAGTGACCGCCACCAATGCCCTCATGTGCCTGAGATATGATAGGTCGTATCTCAGAGTCATAGGCGCATTGACGTATAATACTGTTAGCACCTCTTTTATATAACTGTCCGGCAATAAGTTGATAGGGTGCCGTTTTATCAAAAAAATTCTTTTGGCTACTATATTTAGCCCGTCTTTTAGTCAGTCAGTCAACTGAGTGATTTCCTCAGCCCATAGTGGAATGGCATCAATCTAGAAAAGGCGTGCATCAGGTAGATTGTCGTTGATTGGTGCATCGACTTTTTCAGCATTGGAAAGTCTGGAAAGGTGGTCGGCCATGAAATGTTGTATTCCTTTTCGGACGACTACGCAGAATGTGAATTCCTCAAGTATTAAGAGCCATCTAGTTATGTGTCCAGCTTTACAGGATTTATTTACAATATATAACAATGCTTGATGGTCTGTATAGAGAGCAAAGGTTTGGCCTAGCAAATAGTGTCAAAGTTGTTGTGCGGCGTAGACCATGGCTAGTGCTTCACCCTCTGTCGTGGTATAGTTCACTTCAGCAGGCTCAAGAAACGTATTGGGAAATATTTTTCATATTCGTCCAGTTGTGCTAGGATACCTCCAATTGCAAACTTACTTGCATCAGTATGTACGTGGAATTCCTTCGTGTAATCTGGGGAATAAGTATGGGTGCGGTGGTAATAAGTGCAATTTTTTAATTCCTCAAAAGCTTTTATGCGCTCTTTGGTTGTTAGTTGATGCCATGCCCCTGAGGTATCGATGCAGTGTCTCATCACCCAAAAAGGGTTTCCAGCAGAGATGAAGTTGAGAGCCGAGTATGAGAGCACGAGAATCATTAGTGCTGGGATAAAATAAATATTCTATTGCAGAGAGGAAAAACCGAACTCTTCTCAACTCAGCCAAATCAATGCTACATCAAGCACATCTACCTGCGAAGTTCTGGACAGAAGCTACTGCCACAACCTGTTACGTGTAGAACAGATCCAGCACCAAAGCCGTCAACAACAAAACTCCTTATGAAGTTTGGCATGGGCACAAGCCCAGTGTCAGCCATTTAAAAATCTTTGGTTGTGTATGTTCTGTTCACATTCCTAAAAGGCTTAGGAAGAAGCTAGATCATAGGACAAATAAATGTATTTTCGTTGGCTATCCTGATGAACATAAAGCTTATAAAGTTTATGATCCATCCACCAATGTAGTATTTGTCTCTAGAGATGTAAAATTTCAAGAACATGCATATTATGATTTCAAACAACCATTGATAGATGATGCTATATTATTTCATCCTATTCTACGTAGCATTCAACCTTCCAACGTCGATGATTCGTCTATAGAACCTGTAGCTACAGCTACAGAAGCCGAGCAACAGACAGTACCTATCACCAGACCAGACCAAGCAAGCTCGAGCAGATCTGGAGAAGTTCAAGAAGAAGAATCAGCGCATCCTGGTCAACAGAACATCCGCAGATCCTCACGGACTCGGATAGTTCCTGAGAGGTATACACCTCAATCATTCTGGACTTCATTTGAAGAACCAGAGAGCCTAGCCGAAGCAATTAACTCCAAGGATGCTGTGAAGTGACAAGAAGCTATGGAAAGCGAGTACAACTCACTTTTGACGAACCAGACCTGGACACTGGTCGACTTCCCCACTCACAAGAGAGTTATCAACAACAAGTGGATCTTCAAGAAGAAGATCAACTCTGATGGTTCCATTGCTAAATGAAAAGCACGGCTGGTGGCTAAAGGATTCACTCAAGTCCAAGGAGTGGATTACCAAGAAATATTTAGTCCTATCGTTACGATGCAGTCAATCAGGACTCTGATCGCATTGGTAGTTGCCAAAGACCTCGAAATGCACCAAATGGATGTCAAGACAACATTTCTCAATGACAACGTCGAAGAGGAGCTATATACCTTCCAACTAGAAGGATTCAAAGTCAAAGGCCAAGAGCACAAAGTGTGCAAGTTGTTCAAAGCAATCTACGGTCTGAAACAGGCCGCAAGAGCATGGTTCGGTAGAATAAAAGGCTTATCTCATTCAATTGGGATTTGCAAACAATTCAGTTGACTGTAATGTTTATTCAAAGCATATAGGCACCAATTCAGTTCACATAGCTCTTTACGTAGATGATGTGTTTATTTTGTCTAACAACATTTCTCTTCTGCACACTACTAAGAGTGATCTGTCAAAGGAATTTGACATGACTTATTTAGGAGTTGTTCATTCTTTGCTAGGAATTCACATTACTAGAGATAGACTTCAAAAGAGGATCTATCTTAGTCAGCAGACATACCTAAAAGGCATTTTAGAAAATTTTCATATGTCTGATTGCAAACCAATTGATACTCCAATGGATCCAAGTATAGTATTGACTTGTGCTGAGATTGATAGTGAAGTACTCGACTTAGCGAAGTACCCTTATCATTCACTAATCGGATGTCTAATGTATGCAATGTTGTGCACTAGACCAGATTTAGCATACACTATTAGCGAATTAAGTCATTTCATGTCTAATCTCATGATCTCTCATTGGAAAGCATTGAAGAGAGTGATGAGATATATTCAGGGAAGTTTAGATCACATCTTATTATGTTATGATGGAAATGCTATCGACCCACTTGTTCTGTGAGGCTATTCCGACTCAAATTGGGCTGGAATAGTCTCTACCAGAAAACCTACCTCCGGGTTCCGTTTCTATCTGAAAAGGGGACCGATTTCGTGGAATTCAAGAAAGCAGAACGTTCAATCTTTAGCAACTAACTTTCACTAGATACTAAGTGATTACGTAGCCAAACATAAAGTATTGAATTCTCAGACAATTTCTATTAGTTACAAAAGCAATACAGAGATGCATGCATTTTGACACAAATTCAACGCAATAAGAAAATAGTATTGATTCAGAAAAACAAGATCAGATGCTAATGAGTTCAAGACAATAGCGGATAGAAACCGCACACCCAAAAGCTGTCTCTGAGTAACTGAGAATAAGTCTGAAATAATTAACTATTAAGCAGTAGCACAATAGCAACTCTAAAATAAATCTCTAAAAGATTGAGCTAGAATGCTCAAGAGAGTTCAAGCTTGAAAGCTTGATAGAGAGCTAACAACAATACTTGTTGATTGTGAACGATTTGTTTGATGAGAGCGCATGAAGCGTCATGTAATAACACTCAACTCCTTCACAATTCACAATGTTGATTGATCATTCTACTTGATCATTCATAATGAGATATATGAACAGCTGATTTATACTAAGTAATTAGATCGTCAAATGCGATTGCCAGTTGGCTCTGGAATCTGCTGGCATTCATTCAGTTCTACTCAGAAGTTGCTTGTTGATAAGCGGTGACAATTGGCCATAAACTATTCTGTCTGCATAAATGAATGTAAACTGTCATTCTGCATAAATGAACGTTAACTGCCATAGGCAAAAAATGCGACATTGCATTTTTACTCGTGATCTCTGACAGACAAAAAATGCAAAAAAGATGACACTGCATTTTGACACGTAATTCTTGACAGCCGAAAAATGCGAATTAGGCGACATTGCATTTTGACACGCAATTTCAGATAGACGAAAAATGCGAAAAAGCGACACTGCATTTTTATACGCAATTTGTGACAGGCGACACTGTCGGGTTTGTAGAGAGAGAAAATGCGACACTATTGTCAAACTCCGTGTATTATTGTAGTCTGTGTAAAAACACTTGTAAATCTATAGATTGTATAAAGGCACGTAAAAATTTGCAAAACTGGATAATCAGTTGGATAAAGATTAAAAATCGGTTAGTTGATTAGTAGGAAGGAGAATAATCCAACACTCCTCCTTAATCTGAATCCATGAATGCCTTGACCTTTAAACTTAGTTCTACATAAAACCTTCTGTGTGCATCCAAGCTTAATGCTTTGGTAAAAATATCTGTTGTCATATCTTGCGTTCGACAGTACTGCAATCTGACCTCTTTGTTGAGAACTTTGCTTCTAACAAAGTGATATTTTAGTTCAATGTGCTTACTCCTAGAATGAAATCTAGGGCTGGCTGACAAGGAAATGGCACTTTGATTATCAGAAAATAATAATGTCGAAGTAAATTGATTCAGATTGATATTTGAAAGTAAGTTTCTCAACCAAATTGCCTTCTTTGTAGCTTGTGAGGCTGGGATATACTCTAATTCAGGGGAAAATAGAGCTATTGAAGATTGCTTGCGACTGTTCCAGGAAATTGAACCATTGTTGAGGAAGATTGTAAATCCAGAAGTGGATTTACGAGTGTCTACATCTCCTGCCCAACTTGCATCTGTAAAACCACTGAGTAAATGTGAAAAATAGCCTATTTTGGCAAATTTAGCCATGTAGAACTTTGTAAATATTGTGTATAATTGGGTTCCACACATGGAAGGCCAAGATGCCACGTGTCAACCCACTCCTAATGTAGGTTAGTTCAAGTCAAGAGAGTTGGTCATGTCTATTTGGTGGTCATCCCTACTTTATAGGACCTACACCTAAGTTTAAGGTGAAAATTTGACCAACTAGCTACCTACCAAGCATAACTCTAGGATTTAGGCTAGGGTTTCATTTTAGGAAAATGTGAGTGAGTTGACTTCCTTATTACATGCTGGAAATCCACCTAACTTCAAGTAGGAAGTCGAATTTGCTATGTATTCCCTCTCTCCATAGTGAGAAGATAGAAATTTTTGGAGCTCATTGGCAATCTCAAGCTAGTTCACTATGTACATTGAGTTTTCGTGATCCAAAAGAAACCAAATCAATTTCTACTTCTTTCTCAGGTTGAAGCCGTACTACAGCCTGTAGTGCACACATGTGGACTCGGATTTGGGTCTTTTATCTTGTTTATTGATTATCCATACTTGTAATGTGGGAAATTGCTAATCTAAATCAAGATTTATTGTCTAGTTTTTTGATGCATTGTTAAGCAAGCACATAATATCTCTTGTGGATCTTCTAAGATCCATTTTTTTTTCTTAAAGTACTGTACTTTCATAGTAAATTGAGTTTGTCATTGCTGCCGACTGCTCCATAACAAATGCGAAAGTTCATAGTAGTTCAAAGATATCTCATGACTCTGATAAGAGCCTTCCAATGTGTTACACTAGGGTTGCTCATATACTGACTGAGAGAGCTGACTGCAAAAGCTATGTCTAGCCTGGTACAAATCATTGCGTACATAAGAGATCCTATAATAGAATGGTAAGGATACTCACGCATCTGCTCCTTCTCTTGAATTGTTTGAGGACACTGGTCCTTTGGACAATTTGAGACCTGGTGCCATTGGTGAGAGAGCTAACTTGCAATTAATCAGATTATATCTGACTAATATATTGTAGATGTACCTCTGTTGAGTAATGTAGAACAACTTTCAATTTCTGTCTCTGTGAATTTAAATACCAAGGCAGAAATGAGCTTCGCCCAGATCTGTCATGTCGAATTCAGAAGATAGCATTGTCTTGCTTTCTTTTATCAAATCAGTATTGTTGCTGAAAAGCAATGTATCATCCACGTACAAAGTGATAATGATAAAAAATTGTTGCACTGTCTTGAAATAAACATTTGAACATGAAGAACTAGGTGTGTAGTCGTGATTAATAAGGAAAGTATTGATCCTTTGAAACCATGCTCGAGCAGATTGCTTCAAGCCATAAAGTGCCTTATGGAGTTTACACACATGATTGTGTTTACCCTCGATAATACAACCTTCGGGTTGCACCATGTAAATGTGAAAAACTCAGATCCAAAAGATGCTAAAGTTTCATAAAGATCTTGGCCATGGAAGTTATGCACATCTAGATTGAAAAAATGATAGAAATTGTGATGTTAAGCATACTAAACATCAACTAAACATCAAAATCTGATCATAAGCTTCCACAAACAGAAACTTGCTGTCCCTGTCCGTACTTCAGAGCCTACAACCTGCATTTCACACGTGTGAAGCCATAGCAACAAAGAAATCACAATTCTAGTGGCTAGAATGCAAGATATGAACAAAAAAGTGAGAGAGAAGAAGATGGACCTTCAAAGAGCATAACATTCATTCAATAGAATGAAAATGAGATGTGTACATACTCGTGGAGATGGCTATTTATAGCAGCCATAGTGCCTCTTGGCCACTTGTCTTATGATAGGCTAAAATTGGGGTCCAATAGGATTCACCCATATACCTAGAAATTTGGTCAAATAGGAATGCACCAAATTATGAGCCAATAGAAGAGCTCCACACTCGACCTCCTCTAATTAATGTGACCTCAAAAGTAGTGTACACATACTTTGGGCCTCTACATACATGTATGAACCTATCTCTAACTTTTATTTGGCCATAGGCCTACAAAATCTCAAGTTAGGAAAATACTACTAGTTGACAATTTTTCACACTCCCTCTTCAACTAGTTTTAGCATAGATTTAGAAAGTACACCAAGACTTGTTCTATGCTTGAAAAATAAGTCCTTTCCCAATGCTTTGGTAAAGATATCAGCCACACATTCCTTTGATGGGACATGTTCAAGCTTGATCTCTTTTGCCAACACTTGTTCTCTCACAAAATGGTAAGCCACCTCGATATGTTTGCTCCTTGCATGGAAAACCGGATTGCTTGCTAGACTTTGGGCTGAAAGGTTGTCACAAAAGATGATTGGACTCTCTGAAAAATCCAGCAAATGAAGCTCCATAATCATCCTATTGATCCACACCATCTCCTTTGTGCATGATGTCAAAGCTTTGTACTCGGCCTCACTAGAAGAAAGTGATATAGTTGCTTGTTTCTTCGACATCCATGAGATAGCTCCATCACCTATGAAAATAGCATGTGCATTTATGGATTTTCTATCCATAAGGTCTCCTGCAAAATCTGAATCTGAAAAACCAAATAAGTTAGGTGATGAGCCTCTATAAACAATGCCAAAATCTTTTGTTCCCGAGATGTATCTCAAGATCCTCTTTCCTAGTTTCCAATGTTCTATGCTAGGATCTTGCATGAATTGGCTTAATCTACCAACACAATAAGATAAATCAGGTCTTGTGATGGTTAGATATATAAGAGAACCTATTAGCTTCCTATAGAGAGTAATGTCCTCGAAGGATCTTTCATTACCTCTTATAGTTAGCTTTACATGTGATTCCATAGGTGTATCAATAGGATTTGCATCTACCATATGAAATCTATTGAGAATAGAAATAGCATACTTCTCTTGTGAAATAAAAGTGATTTGAGAAGTTCTAATTACTTCTATTCCTAAGATATAGCTCAAAAGACCAAGATCATGCACTTCAAATTCCTTTTTTAGTGCTTTCTTGATATCTTCTATATCTTCCTTGTTCCCTCCACTTAAAATAATGTCATCCACATAAATTAGAAGGATTGTAACATCATTAGCACTAATTCTAAAGTAAAGTGAATGATCATACTCACTCATAGTGAAGTTTTGAGAAAGTAGAAAAGAGTTAAGCCTAGCATACCAACTCCTTGGTGCTTGCTTAAGACCATACAAACTTTTTTGTAGAAAACACACATGATTAGGCTTGCTATGAGAAACATAGCTCTCGGGTTGCTCCATGTAGACTTCCTCTTCAAGATCACCATTCAAGAAAGCATTAGAAATGTCTAATTGCCAAAGATCCCATCCATAAAGAGTTGCAAGGGAAATGATTACTCTTATGCTCACCATCTTTGCCACGGGTGCAAAGGTTTCCTCATAGTCAATGCCATGCTCTTGAGCATAACCTTTAGCCACCAACCTTGCCTTCAACTTGTTGATAGATCCATCTTGATTTGTCTTTACCTTGAAGATCCATTTGCATCCAATTGCACTTTTGCCCTTTGGAAGCTCCACCAATCTCCATGTGTTGTTCTTCATAAGTGCTTCAAACTCAAGATCCATTGCTTGGATCCATTCCTCTTCTTGCCTTGCTTCATCTACACATGAAGGTACATCAAAAGAAGTTAGGAAAGCATAGTTGGATCCATCCACCACTTGCTTACCTTTGCCATCATAAGTGAGCCTTGAGGGTTTCACTTTATGCCTTGGAGTTCTCCTTGGAATTTGACTTGAAGAGGCTTCTTCAACATCCACATCCAATGTGTCATCAACTCCATTGTCATCAAGCACATTAGTTGCAACAACACCATCATCACTTGAAACAACTTTTGGAATGTTACCTTCATCAAAAATGACATCCCTACTTGTGAACACTTTCTTGATTGAAGGAACATAAATCCTATATGCTTTGCTTACTTCACTATAACCAACAAAAATGCCCTTTCTTGAAGATGGATCCTCCTTAGTTCTATCATCAAGAGTAATGTTGAAGTAGCAAATGCATCCAAAAGTTCTTAGAAACTTGACATTAGGCTTCGTACCAAACAAAGCTTCAAAAGGGGTTTTTCCTTCCAATACAACACTTGGCCATCTATTGCATAGGAAATTTGCACACAACAAAGCATCACTCCAAAAAGGTTTAGGAAGATTAGCATTCAATCTCATTGCCTTTGCACTCTCACACAAGGTTCTATTCTTCCTCTCGGCCACTCCATTTTGTTGTGGTGTTCTTGGACATGTGTACTCCCTCTTGATCCCATGCTCATCGCAAAAGGCTTTGAATTTGTTAGAAATGTATTCACCACCATTGTCGCTCCTCAAGCATTTGATTTTGGTTGTAAATTGAGTCTCAATAGCAACTTTGAACTTGACAAACACATCAAACACCTCATCCTTGCTCTTTAGTAGATAAACCCAACAAAATCTACTAAAATCATCAATGAAAGTTACATACATCTTAGCACCTCCATTGCTAATTGTAGTAACACCATGAATATCCGAATGCAAGAGAGAAAAAGGCATCTTAGATCTAGATATAGATCTAGTATATGGCAATCTATGTGATTTAGACAAAGCACATTCTTCACAAACATGATTCAAGCAAGTAAGAGACTTGGGAAGTCCCCTTACTACCTCCTTTTTGGCTATTACCTCCAAGGCCTTGTAGTTGAGATGTCCCATCCTTTTATGCCATACCTCTTGAATTGACATTTGTTCATTTGCCATGCATCCAACTTGGTTAGCAACAACACATGCATCAAGCTTGAACAATTTCCCTTGCCTTTTCCCTTTTGCAATGATACTACACCCCTTTTTGATCAAGCAAGCATCACCATCAAACTCAACTTTGAATCCTTTGTCAAGCATTTGGCTTACACTAAGTAAGTTCTTGGTAATGGATGGAATGAGCAAAACATCTTTCAATTCTATATTCCTATTTGTAGAAAGTGAAATAGGAATTGTGCCAATCCCCTTGATTGCACACTCACCATCATTTGCGGTATAGATTACCTTCCTATCACCATCAAATGCCATTAAAGATGAAAAATACTCTTTATGATATGTCATATGAGAAGTGGCTCCACTATCAATCCACCAAGGATCAATGTCTCCATGATTAGCCAACAAGCAAGATGACATAACAAAAGCATCATTTGAAAGAAGCTCATCCCCACCCTCATCAATAGTTAGATTGGTTTGCTTTTCCCCTTGATCCCTCTTTTTCTTAAAACAATCACTAGCAAAATGCCCTTTGACTCCACAATAGAAACATTTTAGCTTAGATCTATCCTTCTTTTTGCCAAAAGTAGAGTGCTCACCTTGGTCTTGCCCTTTAGACCAATTGCTTTTACCTTTGCCCTTGAACTTGCCTTTAGAGAACATTGCCTCCTCTTCTCCTCCTTGAGATGTAGAAGATGCTCCCACTCTTGCTTGCAACCTGAATTCTTCAGCCAACAAGACCTCTTGCAAGTCTCCAACACTTGGTAAACATTTTTGGATAGCATAACTTTGAACAAGATTAGCATGATCATCCAACAAGCCATTGAGAATCACTTGAACAAGCTCCTCATTATTTATGCCATCATTAATGCATGCTAACTCATCATTCAATGCTTTAACTCTCAAAACAAAAGCATGTCCATTCTCACTCTTCTTTTGCATACAAGAAAAGATTTGCCTTCTTAAAGTCAACACTCTAGAAGTAGACTTGGATTCATAAACCTTCTTCAAGGCTTCCCAAGCTTCACTAGATGATGTGCACTTACCAACCTCTTTGATAAGCTCATTTGTCACATTCATCTTGATCATGTGAAGGGCTTTCTTTGCCCTCTTGTCATACCTCAATTGTTCTTGAGGTGCCAAAGGTCTCTCCTCCACACCTACAACAATATCCATCAACTCATTCATCTCAAGCAAAGACTCCATCCTTACTTTCCAAGTAGAATAGTTGAGGGAGGTAAGCCTATCATTGCTTTCCAACATGTAGCCTCCATTTGTAGCCATGTTGCAATGATTGATCTCTGATCTTTGACCTGTTCCAATGCACTAAGCACTCTCTTGAATCAACAAATGAAACACAAGAAGAAATCACAAAGATTTGGAACCTAAAACCTTACTTTTTCTCTCTTTTCCTCACTTTTTCCTTAATTTTAGCCACTAGTTTTATGATTTCTTGATCAAACCAAGACCAAACCTCAATATACTTGCTTTTCCCTCACTCCTAAGATTGAAATACACTCTTGAATCATTCAGCAAACTGAAAATCAGAGGGTTACATCAATTTTGAAGTTTTTGACATGAAGAAGCAAGAAATTGAATCAAAAAACTATATGCTAGAATGGAAAACTAATAGGATCTTGTTGGATCTTGCATCTCCCTCTTTCCAAAACAATTTTTGTCTCCTTATTCTGATAAGTACAGAGGGAATTCGCCCTACTTCAATTGAAATGCATACAAATGATGTTTTGATCACAAAGATCCAATTTCTACACATAAATCAACAAGATTTTTAGCTAGAAACTTGATTGGAATGCTACAAAAGCAAACTCGCCCACAAATCTCTTCTAAATCTGGCAAAACCTGCACATTTGGCCGCCTAATGCTCTGATACCATGTGAAAAACTCAGATCCAAAAGATGCTAAAGTTTCATAAAGATCTTGGCCATGGAAGTTATGCACATCTAGATTGAAAAAATGATAGAAATTGTGATGTTAAGCATACTAAACATCAACTAAACATCAAAATCTGATCATAAGCTTCCACAAACAGAAACTTGCTGTCCCTGTCCGTACTTCAGAGCCTACAACCTGCATTTCACACGTGTGAAGCCATAGCAACAAAGAAATCACAATTCTAGTGGCTAGAATGCAAGATATGAACAAAAAAGTGAGAGAGAAGAAGATGGACCTTCAAAGAGCATAACATTCATTCAATAGAATGAAAATGAGATGTGTACATACTCGTGGAGATGGCTATTTATAGCAGCCATAGTGCCTCTTGGCCACTTGTCTTATGATAGGCTAAAATTGGGGTCCAATAGGATTCACCCATATACCTAGAAATTTGGTCAAATAGGAATGCACCAAATTATGAGCCAATAGAAGAGCTCCACACTCGACCTCCTCTAATTAATGTGACCTCAAAAGTAGTGTACACATACTTTGGGCCTCTACATACATGTATGAACCTATCTCTAACTTTTATTTGGCCATAGGCCTACAAAATCTCAAGTTAGGAAAATACTACTAGTTGACAATTTTTCACAGTAAACGTCTTCTTCAATAACTCCATTGAGATATGTTGTCTGTACATCCATTTGATGTATTTCCAAATCTGTTGTAGCAGCAAACGATAATAAAAGTCGAATAGAAGAATGCTTGACTACTGGACTAAAAGTCTCAGTGTAATCGACATTGTATACTTAAGAAAATCCTCTGGCGACAAGGCGGGCTTTTCTCCTATCGATGCTTCCATCTGCTTTGTACTTGACTTTGAAAATCCATTTGCAATCAACTACGTTTCTGCTAGCAGGTAATTCAACAATCGTCCATGTCTGGTTCTTGATAAGAGATGAATACTTTATCCATAACTTCTTTCCATGTAACGTCTCTAATGTCGTAGAGAGTTGCTAGGATGTCCCATGCATCCTTAGCAGTCTGAGCAACACGTAGTGGCTGATCTGAGTATCCTTGATGTTGAGGGTGATCATGGCAAATGCTTTGCCGTCTCTCAATCTCCACTTGGTGATGATGGCTGCATCACCTTCTAGTTTGAGCTCTGTGCCATCAACGATGTCCCACAATTCTTTGGCTAGAAGTATAACCTTCATCTTGAATTTCCAGAGATGGTAGTTATCTCCATCGAGTTTGTCAATGAGAGATGAACTGGATGACAGATCCATTCTGGTTGGACTAGATCGTTGGTAGAAACAACGATTGTCTGAATATTGTTGGTTGCGCGTTTGCTCGAAAGACGTCTTGATAGAAACAAGACTGATAATCCGTAGTAGAAATGCAGATTACTAAAATGCGCACTCTAATACCATGTCGTAAAATGGTGGTCGTGAGCGCAACGGAGGCTCGGTTGCTCAGAGCATAGGCGTGTAGGAACAGATTCGCAACAGTTAGCAGCAAAAGTATTCAAGTAGAAGAATTCATACAGTTTGCACAAATGAACGACGCAGTAGTGAGACAAAAATTGCACTCTGATAAATATCAATAGTGAGTACAATGGCTTGAAGTAATAACTTTTGCTTGTTGAGCATGATAATGCTGGCTACAGATAACTCTGATTGAAAGAAAAATTCCAATTAACACTTACATAGCTTGATTCAACTAATATAGAGATTTACAAGAGAGAAAATATCTTACAAGCCTTTAAGGCTATTTACGCCAGTCTTTGTATATGTAAAAGTTGGTAACCACTTCACCGCCTTTTGGATATTTGGTTGTCCAGCTGTTTTTAGGGTTGCTGATACGTTTGGCGACGTCGGTTTGCCAACATAAAAGAAAATGAGAAAAAGCCGAAAAACCCGAAGGTGTCCGTTAGACTGAAGGTATGCAAATCCTAAAGACGTCCTTAGATTTAAGGCAGCGAAGAAGCCGAAGGTGCCTTAGTTTAAGACGGCGAAAAAGACGAAGGTGCCTAAAAGTGGTTTTAAGACATTCTGGGATTTGTGTCACATTTTTCGCAAAGAGGCGAAAAAGGTGAAGGTGGTCCATAAATGGTTTTTAAGTCATTCTGGGTTTTGTGTCAAATTTTTGGCAAAAGAGGCGAAAAAGATGAAGGTGGTCCAGAAATGGTTTTTGAGTCATTCTGGCCAGTGTGTCGCTTTTTCGTGAAGGCACAAAAAAAGGGCGAAGAAGGCGAAAAGCAAAGGTGCCTTAAATCGTTTAAGGCATAAATGAAAAAAACTTAAAAGGGAAAAATGTGAAGGTCCGAAATCATGTTGTCGTCCTTCTGTTTTCAAGATGCTCATTACTTAACGATTTTTGAGGATGAGCATAAGAAATCTAATAAATGTCACTCTTGAACTGAATGCACATGCATAAACAACCAAATATGCAAGCCAATGCGTTCAACAAATGATCTATGATACTGCATAGTCGAACAACAATGAAATCCTACTTCTACTGCTGCAAAATCAAATGGAAAGAATAGATCATTAAAACTATAACCAAGCTAACATGCACATTCTAAATGCAAAAAACAAAGCAATAAACTAAACTAGACAACATTTTAGAAGTTCAAAAATCAAAAAACACGTATTTCTTGATTGTTAGACACCCCAAAAACATCAAGAACTGGAATGTAAGAGAATATGCAAGATCTACACCACAAATCCAGCATATTTAGTTTACTTAAATGCTTATTCCTATTTTGATCCACAAGAAATCTATTTCACACTACTTTAATCCACAACTATAATCCACAACCACACACAAAGGGATGAAAGGGCAAGGTCATTAATGCATCACTCAAGAAACAAGATGATCAAGGAGCTCAAGGAGCTCTGTAGTGGGTTTCTTTCCTTGCCTAACCTGAATCCAAGATCTAATCAATCTAGCATCGAAGAGACAAAGTTAGTTGTCACGCATAGATTTGTTCCCATGAGAGCGATAATATAGTTCAGATTTTAACATGAAAGGAGGATTCACATCTAACTCTAACATCCATTAACCCTACGATCCATTAACACTATGCATCCACAACAAAGATAGCTTACTCTTTCTCTCTCTCCCTTTCCCTCTCATAAAAAGTATAACAACATGCAATCCCAATAACAATCAGATCCAACAATTAGCAAATCCAAATAAAGCATGAGAGATGGAGGAAAAATGGTAGAGAGCAAGGACATTCATCAATCCATTTCTAAAGAGAACCAATCTGCTTTATTGAAATGAGGAAATGAACATGTGTAGGAACTCAAGTTGTTCCTTTTTTATAGTAGAGAGGAGGACCCTGGTCTCTGAATCCTATTGGTCCATTTTTGCCTTCCTAATTATTCAAATTTAAAAAAGAGTGGGAATCATCCAAATTGGAGGGAAACCCAACTTTAATCACTAACTTGACATTTAGGCGCTGCGACGTTAAAAGTCATGCAAAAAGGCCTAAAGTCCTTTTATTGACTTTCTAATTAATCAAATCTCTATGTGATCATTGGGTTGGACTTACACACGCAGGGTGCCAAATCCCTCTCACTTATTAACTAGTGTTCCTTTGATAGTTTTAATCCAGGGTCGAGTGGAAAGAGACTGGGTTTGCAGTTGGCCATTCCATACTTTTCCGGCACGTTGTTGAGATATCGTTGCTGACTGATAAAGATCAGTCTGCTCGGTCGATCTCGTTGAATTTGGATTCCGAGACAATAGTGGGCTGGACCCATGTCAACAGTCATCTTGTATTCCTGGGCCAGTGTGCATTTGACATGCAATCGCAACTTGGATAGCTTGAACCTTTTTAAATGCATAAGGGCACAACATGGTGAGTGTATACGTTGCAATGAGCGCTAAAAGTCTATAAGAAACTGCATGTATCTTTGTCATGTGTATGAGCCTCGGACCTGTGGGCTGTGACCAATCCAAAAAGACAAGTTCGGTCGCAATTTCAAAAGGTCTTTCTGTCACATATGTAAGAAAACCGGCCTTAGGACTGTAGGCCACGACCTCTCCACATTAGTTTTTGGGTTAAAAGATGAACACATTCTTTTTACAAAAACATTTGTGTCCTTTGGTGGCCGCATAATTCTCTCATAAGAAAAAATAATTTGTCATTCTCAATCTTACAAAGAGAAATAAAATTATGTAATAAACGGTCACCAAAACACACAGATTTAGGTATTAGGAAACATTTGCATCTTCTTCAACATTGCTTGAATTCGAAATTACCAACTGGTAGCTTATACTCGGTAAAATAAGCTTTATATTAACCATTTGACACTCTACTAAACATGATTGGTCCACATTTAATGCACCTTTTAAAGTGATTGGCCTTGTGATCTATGCCTCTAAATGTGATTGGGCCAAATAGATGCATATCAATCTTAACATCATGTGACAAATGTAAATATCTCACTACAACTCAAGTTTAAGGCATATTGACTATTCAAACTCATCATAAATGAGATAAAATGATTATGACTATCATGCACACGTGGGAACATGCTCCACACGTATGATTTCAATATATACATGAAATTACAAAATGATCAAGCTATTTTTGCCTATTCTTCACATTGAAAGTTATCCTCCAAAAATATCTTAGCGCCTCCAATAACGATTTGGGAATTTGGAATACCTCAAATGCGAACGTTAAGAGCTTTATGTTCTCACAATGGCCTTCAATAAAAGTGGCTAAGATAAACAAAGATGACAAAACACTAGCAAGAGATGAGCCTGTGTGTGTGTGTGTGTGTGTGTGTGTGTGTGTGTGTGTGTGTGTGTGTGTGTGTGAGAGAGAGAGAGAGAGAGAGAGAGAGAGAGAGAGAGAGAGCATGGATGTCTATTCTAAAATGTAGACAATCAAGAAAAAATGTGCATGAAAGTAAATGGAGAGAGAAAAATAAGGTGATAAATATTGTGTGTGTGTGTGTGTGAATAGAAATAAGTGGAAGATGAGGGCAAAAAATGTCATTGAGAGAGAGAGAGAGAGAGAGAGAGAGAGAGAGAGGGAGAGAAATGTGTCACTAAGAGCAAATGATAGGAGAGAAAAAAGAAATGTGATTGAAAACAAAGATCGATATGGTGGTGAAAAGCTTGCTATATATATTGTAAAAAGGTCACTTGGCCAAGCCAAAATCAAATACAATACATCAATGATATAATTTTTGGACAAATGTAACTTGAACTAACATAACGTTGTAAAAGGCTATGCAATGGTTGACAAGTCAATACAAACAAAATGATTCACAGTGTTTCAACGTTGTGGCCAATTAAAAGAAAATTGGGCATCTAAAATAAGATGCATTATTATTATGTTTCCAATATTGCCACACCATTCTAATATACAATTGTCTTGGAAAAACTTACAAAATTTTAATTTGAACTCATCAAAGGTGAATCACCTTTCTTCAACCATCTTAAAGATATGCACAAAATTCAATACCACACAATGGATCCCATGTGACAACACCTTCATAACTTATCATTTTTTGATTAGATAATCCTTCATGCCATGATCAAAGGTGCAACGGTCAACCCTTTATTTTATTTTTTCCATATGTAGATGACCTACAAAGCACTATATATATCCCTATGATGGGTCTCGATTGAAAGCCACATACAAAACCACAAGTAATCGAGCACACCTTTTTTTCTTTGTGTCCTTCACCTACCCCATGGCTCAGCCAACATACAAGACCTTCACAATGGGAAAATGGTGATGAAGGCCCCTTCCCTCTCTCTCAAAACCCCTATTTTTGCAAGCAAACATATTGATAATGACATGGACAAAAAGAATATTTTTTGGGGAATGCCAAGACCATAATAAACAGATAAAATTAAGTTGTCTACAAAAGTATATGTTTATAAAAGAAGAAGAATATCTTACATCTTTTCTTCTCCCCTTGCTTTGCAAAGAAAGTATGACATTACACCATGTGAACTACCCCTACCTACAATGCTGAGCCAGTTTTGTGCATGAACAAGGAAGTTAGCCCATGTACTTTGGCTTTAAGATACTCTACAAGATAAATAGCTTACACCATTTAGATTGCAAGCTTTGTTAAAACTCAACTTTTTCTTGCATTCTCATGACTTGCTTAAACCAACACAAATTTTTACAAAAGTAAAACAGTTATTCAAATGTAGAACAACACAAACAGTATAGAAACTCTAAAAGGACCTTGGTGATACAAACTATTCATTTAGCTTTAAGCCCAAAGAAAAGACCTATCTTGCTTGATAAACAGCAGTGACTATGTGTATTCCATGTTGTATGCCTTCAAGTGCAAACAAGACTCAGTTTACAGGAAAATTGAAGTCCATATAATTGTGTTCAGTTTACCAAAGATCAAAGACCATGAAACCATCTTCATTTTTTAAGATATAGTTAGGGAGCAACCAATTCTCATGCATGCAGACAGATGACTAGTTTAAAGTGAGAAGTAAGGGTTACCTGTTTCAATAAGCCTTTGTGACAGTCATGTTCAAATAAACACTATTCTCAGGGAACATCATACATAGAGCACAGGAAATGCTTGTCAGAGCAAACACAGCTGACCTCATCATCAGGATTGTGATTGAACATGAAGGCTCAAAATATAGTAAAACTGAAAGCATTGTAATATATTTGAGCCTTCTATTACAAATCTGGTAATGAATTTCTTGTGCTTAACTACTATAATACCTGAAATGAATCCATTCTTTTTATAGGGCAAGGGATACTTGCAACAGCCCAAATGCCAACCTTATCTGACTATTGAGTCATTTTTATCTCCTTTATCAGAAATGGTCCCAGAAGGAAAAATGAGAACAGCAGTTATAGTTCATTGTAACAAAACTTATCCAGATCCCTGCCTAGAAGCAACTTTCTAGATCAATAAAATGTCTCTTCCATTATCTTTCCCATTTTTCACATTCTGTGCACCCAAAGGTGAAAAACACATTGGATCAAAGCGAGTTCGTACATGACGACCAGCCCGTCTTTGTCAACAGTAGTTTCAGAGTCTAAACAATGTGCCAGCATTATCTTACCTGCATATATGAAAACCACCTGAAAATGTCATATCAGTGGTTCTTTGTGTAACTTCGACCATCTGTTTCCTCCAACCTCTCAATCTTGTCCTCCAACTCCCACACCCAACTGTCTAGAGGCTCTAGCTTTATTCATCACCTACCCGATTCTGGGGAGCCAATACACATTATTTTGATTAAGTAAAATTGATTCTGGATGCTTGAAAGTTACTCGTACAAACTGTTACTTGAATTGGTGATATTATGCAAGGGAGAGAATGTATTCAGTTAGTACATGGGAGTTAGATTCCATGTTTCTTGAATGGTAACTGGATGAGCAATAGGCTCAGGGTGCATGAATGAAGCCTTTGAACCTGAAACTCCAGAAGATTGTAGACTCGTGCAAGCTGTAGGGGAGTTGGTGCATGCACATCACGTCAAAATTTACAAAGAGAAATTTAAAATAGAGAGGAGGTGCATGTCGCATGCTACCATATAGTAAATATCTACCATTATTTTCAAAATAGAATCTCTCTTCCTCCCTGCTGCACAACTGTCTCCTTGTCCAATGTTGGACACCGCATGGCAGGTGTAAACACATTGTCTTGGTAGTTGTTTTCTCTTTCCTGTGAACATCAAGCTGTGAACAAAAATCACAAGATTATGAAAAAGATATTGATAGTGTGTAATTGTGAAACTGTGATTACCTTTATGTTTAAATCATACATTTGCATTGTGAAATAGTGAATTCAATTATGCTTTGGACCTCACGAGCTAAAACATATGGGGTTATGATCTTCAAACTTGTGAACAAGTAGCCTCAAAATGTATTCGTCAAGAGATTTAAGTTGTCCAGATTTTCGATTCGATTTCTTGAAAGCATATTTTGAAATCTTCATGCCCAATTTTTCAATAATGTTGAACTGACCATAGTCAAGTTCGCAAACATGAACAAGAATAGTATGTCTATTGATGGATAAGTTTAAAAGAAATGAAAATAGTGATACCTATAATATTCAAAATCCAAAACATGCAACAATGAATGATTTGGCAAGGTGACTATCATCAAGCAAGTGAAAAAAAATTATTTTCCATAAAATCTAACATAAGAAGATTGATTAGTTAAACACAATCTCAGTATTTGCAGCATCCTCACCATTCTCCCACAACTCCTCAGAGATGCTCATAAGTTTCCTATTCATGACAATTTGGGATCCAAAAATCATCTACTCGCCTCAAGCCACAATTTTATTGGCCATTCACGAAAAGTGAACTTTCTATGGCCACAACAATTAGTCATAAATTAGATGTCACATCTAAGGTCATTTTCACATTATCATTTTTGCCTATATTTTAATATTTGCAATAATAAGGATTTGCTTAGTTGATAGCATGGAACCGTTGTGCAACAATTTTCTTTTTGTTATTAGACGTAAGCATCAACTGTGAATGATCTGTCATGTATGAAGGTATTGTACATGCATGTGGCTGGCCAGGTCATCTATTGGGTGTATGTAAGTGATTGAATGGACTCTAATACTTGTGTAGTCAAAGGATTAATTACACAAATGGATGAACGTGTTTGTTTATCTCACTATATGCTTCTAGATGATTGAAGGCCTGATCATCTTGGGTAGAAGAATATATTGTCTACCTCATAGGATAGTCAAGCTATCGAAGGGATTAATGGTTCATGTAGATGACTGTATACTCATATCGTTCTATTTCCTAGGACTCTAGTTAAGCATGTCGATCTTGTAAAGTAGATAAGTATGTTTTGATGTTAGATTTTGTAAGTATATGCATTTGATTCTATTGGACACAGGGTGAGATTCATGGCAATAGTCTCACTCTGTATGCATTTTGGGAATTGGGCAAGGATAAATCTCTTATTCTTGAAAAGCGGTTGTGTTAGGAATGGACTCACCAAGCAACCAAGCTCTCTACTTCACTAGGCACATTGTTAGGGAGAAGGCAGATGCAATGGAAATATGTTCTATGGATGGTGGAACTATAGTTGTCTTGTCTACTAACTTGTTTAGTATGATTTTTCACACACAATGTAGCTCAAAGAGTGATGCATGTGGCCAATAGTGGGTTGTGGCCCTACGTGGCATGAGTTAGTATACTATGCGTTTGTTAGGGTCTCTAACATGCATGCATTTATGGTGGGGCAATTCAGATGATGTACATCATGTCAATTTGTTTGATTTGTGCTTAGGTTTACAGAAAAATTATAGTATTTTCATAATAATTCATGTTGGATTGCTACAATAAGTCATAGGGATTTCTACACCATCTATCTATACGTCATCACTAGAGAATGGATATTTTAATGGATTTGGGCTTTATTGAAAACAACAACATGATGGTTGCTTGGATGTGGTATATGTAACAACACAATTACAACAAAGCAAAGCGCTCACTTGTTTCTCTCAAAGATTTTTCGCTTGCTCCATCCTTATAGATAAGGATTCTCGATTCACTTCTACATTACAGAGCTTATGCTCATCCTTGATTGTTGGGGCGTTTGGCGGTACACCATAAATAAACACCATGTATATAGATCTGATAGGTCTTAGATAAGAAGAATTAGTGTGAGGGCTCTGACACCCTACGTGTGTAAGTTGCTACCTTTGTGAGAGAAAAGTCAGACAGAGAAAAGTAAGCTTGATCTTTGGAGATTTAGGGTCAATGCTTGTTAGAGGTTAGGGTTTCATCATAGGCTTTGCTAACACTTTGTGAATAGACATTGCTCCCTTGACATCGAACTACCATGTGACATGAAAGGACAAAATATTTCTTAACCTATTTGTGACTTGGAAATAGAATTTGAAGGTGTGAGGAAAATCCCCTTTCCAAACAGCACGAGGACAAGGCCACTATGCAGATGAAAGAGATACAAGAGCATGAAGCAGCACTGTAGCAATATGTCCAACAGTTGCAGGCATGCTTGCATAACGCACAGAACCAAGTAAATCGGGTTGTCCAAGAGGCTAAGCAACAAATTCCCTTACTTCAAGGACAGTTGGATATTGCCCAACTTGAGAAGGAAAGGATATCAAAAGAATAGGCAGATGTAACAGCATAGTAGAATTCTCTTTTGACAACCCCTATAACACCACCGCCAACTTCACAACATGAAATATCATATCTTGTGTAGCGAGTCGCAGCCTATAGAACAACGTTGGCGGACTTTTAACCATAGTGACCCGGGTACGTAGACAACGCAGCTTTTTAAGCGTGCCATGTGTTCCCAGCGTGCTCTTGTTTGGAACGTGCTCGGGGACATGAGCACTGAGTTTGGGAACGTGACCAGGGAACACGTTCCCAAGGAATGGGAACGTGATTAGGAACGCATTCCTGGTAACAGTTTCTACCAAGACTCAAAAACAAAAAAATGAAGGAAAAGGCCTTGGGAACGTGTTCCCTGGTCACAGTTTCTGCTAAGACCTAAAAACAAGATAAATGAAAAAGGATTGTTTATGTTATGAGTCATTTCAATATACAAAATTCTATAAATTTCAGATATTGATGCGTATGTGTATGTTTTGATTACCGTTCCCATTTTTCATGGACGTTTTTGTTCCCGTTCCCCTATTCGTTCCCGTTCCCTAGTCACTATGCTTTTAGCAGAAGTTTGATCATTACAAGCTGTTGGCAACCACAGATTTGGCCAAGGGCAAAGAGGCAATCCACATATATGAGCAAGAAGCCGCTGCCGCACCTGCTTTTTCACCAAAGCCAGTTCAGGAAGATCAAGGTGGAGATGGTACTAATTGCATAATATTCAAATTCATGGTGGGGATACTTCGCAAGAAGTTCAACAACCTTCATCTTCTGCAACTACAACCAGTAGAACAATCTCCGCATCACGAGCCTTCAAGGAACTGGTCGTCATAGAAGTGGAGATACAAGAATTTATAAAGCAACATCCATATGAATCTTCAAAGGGATGGTCGGAACCTCAAGTTCAAGACATCGGAGATGAGGGCAAGGAAATTGATAAGATATCCACACTAGGTGAACAACCAAGATGGCGACTGTCCATGTTTGAGCAGAATCTCGAGGCGCGGGTCACGTCATACGTCATCGAGCAAAGGCGGAAAGAAAAGAGTTCACCTGGACAATAAACAGCTGTACACAAGTGCCATGGGACCGTCAACAATTTTGGTGGGAGATACTGTTGGTACACCGTAAATAAAATCGATTATTTACGTGTCGGAATCCATTTCCGTTGTCAAGAAGCTTGAGCTTTGATGTTTGCCAACTTTCTTGATTCTCCATGCATCTAAATGATTTATGTTATGCATCTAAATGTTACTTCCCCCCCCCCCAATAGTAAAATAGGGGTTCTGCTTAATTCTTTGTTGTATAGGTCTATTTAGGGATAAGATTAGAGACGAGCATCTTTCTTCATAGATCTAACAATCAAAGCTCAACATGTCTCATGAGACAACCCTTTAGGCCAGACTCAGCTGCTACTAACATGTACAGCTTTAACCGTCATTCTCTCACATTTTCTTTGGCTTGCACCTTCACAGCAGTGAAATTGACCTCTCTGGAATGTTTTCAAACAACAAGGATAGATGACGTGGAGATTTAAAGCCTAATTATTGTGCCAAAACCTAGGTTTCACCCAGAGTTCAAAGAAAACTGTCTGGGTCAAAAACATTCTTCACAAATATTGAAACATATATTGCTAAAATGTGTTCATAATTTGTTCAATTTTATCCCAAAACATGTAATTTACTAACGAACAGAATAAACAACAATCCATGATAAATTTAAGTACAACTTTATCACCCACACTTCCGCTTGTAACAGAGCTACAGAGGAAGGTGTAAATAAGCATTATATACTCTAAATGTGATACTTTTGGCAAGCCTTGACTCCAAAAACACGAAACACGGCTATTATACTCCTCATATGAAGGTACAAATGCATCTCAGACATGTTGACCTATACAGTGCTATTCAGAATATCTTGACTTATGTACTCTGTATACAACCATCAAACCCTAACGCCTCACCAACTATCAAAGAACAAGCAAAATTAAATGTCCAGTCAACAATCAAATAAATTGCAAGACAATTTAGGAAGTGCCATTCATTACACACGTTGTTACCTATCATGTTCGCTAAGGAGCAATATGGTGCAAGATAGTGTTACCTGATTCAAATCAAACAGGTTTCAAATCCACTGTCAATCACAGGAGAACTTCTAACCAAACAACCGAAAAGCTCTGCTTCCAGGTTCTGGCATATGCAACTGCTTCAGTTCACATGCCCATGGTCATGCAACCGCCGTACAGCAGGAAGTACTTCAAAGTTACGGCCTGTTACTGGACAAACAAATTCCCCATATCGCCTCAAACACTGCCAATCCACCACAAGACAAAGAATGCATGTTGATAGAGCACTACGAAGTCTGAACATGAAAAGGAAGGACTTACCTGCCACTAAAACCTCTACCTTGAGTTGTCAGGTTGCGTATTGAGTTTGCGTAAGGTCAGCAGTTATGTAGTGTTATTGATGGTTGGGAGTTTCTACTCTGACCATAATAAGGAAGAAGAAACAAATAAAATCAAACTAGAAATGTACCATAGATGCACTGCATTTCAGAAACGCGTTTCAGAATCGCGTTCAGAAACGCAGTTCAGAAACGCGTTTCTGAAAAATACAAACAAATTCCAGAAACGTTTTTTTTATATATATATTTTTTTGGGTTTTTTTATGGGCAATATGGGTATCAGATGAAAGCTCTAATTAAGAGCATAATTACTATGTAGTTTGTTGACTGTTTCGGGTGCAGGATGGTCCAGTTCAGGTGCATTAATCCATGTTGGGTTCTGTCAAGGATAAAAATTCAAAACTAACCTCTAGCCTCTTCGTTATGATCACAGATGGTCCCAGTAAGTGTGTTTTCGCTCAGGGAGTTGGAAGTGTTTTCGCTCAGTAAGTGTGTTTTCGCCCCCCCAAACCCCCCACCGGGGGCCTACCGCCCCTGGAACCCCCCGTTTCTCGGGGGGCTACCGCCCCCCGAACCCCCTGAGCACTTATTGAAAACCAGAGCAAATAACAACCAAATAGCTATTAAAAATAAGATCTATTTGTGCCCCATCTACTGCACTTCTGAGAGGCAAGACGCTGGTTTGACCATTGATCCCCTAATAAAATTTCAGCCATAAGCTATTTTTCCATTTTTTTTTTTTTAACGATTATGGGAGGAGAAACGCGTTTCTGTGCATCTATGAAATGTACCGCATCTTAACATTTGACATGGTCACAAAATGTGGGGCCCAATTATAAAACTTTCCAAAATATCTAGTAACTTTACTCATCAAATTATCTCATACTTTAAACTTATCTTTGTTGGAATTCGATGCTCAGCCTCAAATCCATTTGTTAATGAGCATCCTGAAAACTTTACAAAACACCATCATCTACGATAAATTTCAAATATGGTAGCATGACACTTTCTACCTTGTTTAGTTGCTCATTTTTCTTTGTAGAAATTTTTTGTTCTCTAGCCATTTTTTCCTCTCTAGCCGTTTTCTCTCTCTAACCCTCAGTAGACACTTGCCATGGTTTTTTTACTTGTGATCGAATTGAGTTTTGTTGGTTGCATTGGTTTCCTAGCAATTAGGCGCTCTTCAAGAAGTCGTTCTTTTTTGCTAGGCGTTTTTTGGAAACCGTAACTTCTTTTTGAGGAAGTTCATCTCTTTCATATTTTTTTACAACAAAAGTTGGAAATCTATACATCAGCACTTTCCTATTGTTATCTAGTTGAAGGAAATTCTTTTCCCCTAGCCCCACACTGCCCTACCTCTCCCTCTTTTTCTCCTCCTTTGCTGCCCCACTAGTCCTTCATCGCCCTCCTCTATCATCCCCCCTTCCTTGGCTGCCCCCTCTCTTTTCTCTCCTCTTCCTGCCCCTACCTATCTTCTCCATTCTTGCTGCCCCAATCCAAATCTCCTAATCATTACTGTTTGCTGTCCCATTTGTTTTTCTTAGTCCCTCGCACCTCCCAACACCTCATTTTGCTTCTTTCTTCACCCTCACAAGCTTTTTTTCTTGTTTTTTGCTTTTGCTGCTGATTATTTCTCTTTGCTGCCCCAGCCATCTTTCGTCGCACTTCCCCACTAACTACCTTCCTTTTTTCATTGTTTTTCTCTTCATCATGCCGAACACATGTTCTTTTGCCTCTTTCTCACATGATGTTCTCCAAGTAAAACTAGATGATCATTAGGTCAAGATTGCTGGCAATATCACACTTTTGCAAGATATTCAAACCCAAACGAGTAGTTTATAAGATCTAATGCAAACTATCTCCCTTCGTATTCCTCCAATTACGAGTAAAACTAGTAAAACTAGATGATCATTAGGTCAAGATTGCTGGCAATATCACACTTTTGCAAGATATTCAAACCCAAACGAGTAGTTTATAAGATCTAATGCAAACTATCTCCCTTCGTATTCCTCCAATTACCAAATTCGTTCCTTCTGACCCTATTATCGATCCTCCACCCGATCCTTTTCTTTCTACATTAGACATGGCCCCAAACAATCCACCTTGCCTCGTGATAAGGTGTCCCTGTCTGTTTATTCTAGTTCTTTCAATGGTATGGAACTATAGAATTGCTTCTTCCAAGTGGAAATCTACTTTCAGTTGAACCCTCGTATCGCCGATATAGCATGTTGTGCTTCATCTTTCTGAACGCGCTTTGACTTGGCGGCGTACAGATCAACTTACCACTATGGCTGATTGTGCCAAATTCAAAGTAGCGTTACACTCCGCCATAGTTGACCCCATGTGGCTCAGGTCTCAATCTATCGACAATCCAAGCAGACAAGCCCGCTTTTATAGTATAATGAGAGATTTGTTGCTTGCTAAGGTTAGTAGTTGCTATATTTCCTGTCTACGTTGTGTTTTAACATTTTGATGTTCAATCCTTCCAACCTACCTCTCTTGCTAGTACTTTGCAACATGAATATCTGGATCCACAACCCTCTTTTCAATCTCGTTCTTTTTCAAGTCCCTCTCTTTCCCATTTTGTTATCCGTCTTGTTTCATCCACCCCATTTCTAATTCTTCTCATGTCCTTCAATTCCTCCAAATCATCGTCCTTTCATTCCCCGTGATGTCCTTAAAACATATTCTCCACAAGAAATGGCTGAGATCTATGCTAAGAAACTTTGTTTTAATTGTCATAGTTCTGATCATCTTCACCATAATTGTCCGCATCCTACATCTATTTGTTCTGATCATCTACTACACTACATGTCCATGATGTTTTTGACCATGATGACCCTCTTTTTACATTGTTGAAGAGCTCTTGATAACTCTGCTGAATGCCTATCCTACTTGGTTCAACATGCTTGGTTCCCGTCATATTTGTATACATGCTCATATTACTAGTCGTCAGTTCATTGCCATAGTTGATCCTGGTAGTGCTCATACCTTTTTCAATCATAACATTGCCTCCCGTATTCATGCCACAACTCTTCTTGTCTTGCATCCTTTGCATTTCAAAGTGGCTAGTTCCCATTCATTTCAAAGTACTTGTATGTTTCAAGGTCTTCCTTACCACATTGGTACCTAATCTGGCCAAGCGAATTGTTATGACATTATTCTTGGTGTTGATTGGTTTGCTAACTGGGATTTTGGAAGCCCATTCCGACCAAAATGGGAACGTTCCAACCGTTCCGTCTGTTCTGGAACGTACTGGGTCGGAACGATTTAGTCTAGGTTAAAAAACAAAGGATTAAAGACCCCGCTGGCCCACTCGTTTAGACGCTCGTTGCATTGTAAACATATAAGACCAGTCGTTTGTGGGGATGGGAGCAACTCTTCTAGATGGGGTAGTTGTGGAAGAAGGCGCCATGGTTGCAGCTGGAGCTCTTGTATCTCAAAACACGCGTGTCCTATCTAGACAAGTATTTACAGTCCTGAAACTTGATACTTGTTAACAAATTGAAGACAGATTGATCCCTATTTGCATGATTTACAATAGGATCTTGCATTTGCAAATTACCATTCTTTATAAGATAGAGACATCTAGAATCGTGTGTTCTTCAGCTACACTATTCCACCTTACATTCTTCTTTACAGCTGGATTATAGAAAATGATTCCTTGTGATGCTGCATACCTCTGGGGCTGGGTTTGTTGTAAATGTGTTCTACCCTTCTTGAATTGTTGTAAACTCCGCCATCTTACCAATTTGCCATCCTCAAATATCCGGAGGTGATAATTTACGGATAAAAGTCCTTTGTAAAAAAATACGTTTTTTTTTTTCAAGGGCCCATTCCGGAACGGAACGCTTTCCGTTCCGGAACGGGCAACTAAGATTGGGACATGTTACTATCAATCTTGCCCAACAATGTATATCTATCATGGTTGATGGTTTTCCTTTCACCTTTCTTGACATTGATTCTACCTCCGCTTAGACAGTCTTCCTAAAGCCCATTGTGTGGCCCTCCCTGTGTTCATCTTTCCTTTGATCCACCTGTTCTCTCTACTTCTCTTTCATTTGCTATTTATGATCTTCTTTAATCTTATCAATCCATTTATGATGAGCCGTCCATATTAGCTCCTTTAAGTTCTATCAATTATCGTATTGACCCTATTCCCAGTGCCCATCCTACCTCTCAAGCCCCTTTATCGCATGTCTCATCTTGAATGAGCCGAGGTCCATGCAACTTTCTAGTCTATTACAGTGTGGTCTCATTTTTCCTAGCCGAAGCCCTTTCAATGCTCCTCCTTTACTTGATAAAAAAGATAGCAATTAATGTTTATGTATTAATTATCGTGCACTCAATCGCTTAACTAGTCGTAAACGATAACTAATCAAATACGAGGAATCACTACCCTAATCCTCTATTTGATCAATTAGGTCAAGCAACAATAAATTCTAGGACTGATTTGTGCTTTGGCTACCATCAGATCTGTATCCACCGAATCCAAAACTGGTTCATACCTCGGCCGGTCTTTATGAATGTCGTGTTTTACCTTTTGGTGTCACAAACAACCCCCTACTTTTGAAAATGTCATGAATGATATCTTTAAATTATTGTTTGGGCTATGTGCTTGTTCATGTGGCTCTAATTTAAGTTCCCATATTAGTCAAGTACATGCTGTTTTTTTAACTTCTCATCACACACCAACTATTTGCTAAGTCGTCCAAGTGTAGATTTGTTGTTGTTCAGATTGAGCTCTTAGGATTTCTTGTCAATAATGGCATTTTTCCCCTTGATCCTGCTGAAGTATGATATACAGTTCAATAGCCCACATAGTAGATGTTCATCCTATTCTTATGTTTTTGAGTCTTGCCACTCACTTATGTGAATCCATACCTCATTTTTCCACCATTGCCCACCCGCTTCATGCTTTACTGCACAATATTAATAAATTCGACTGATCTACACTCTGTCAAGATGCTCTTTCCTATCTTAAAACCATTCTCGCTACCACTCCAATTCTTCTTTTACCTAATTTCAGTAAGTGCTTTATTGTTTACACTAGCATTGTCAGTGTAGGAGCTTCTTTGCTAAGATTATGGTTTAATTGCTTATGAGTTTTATCGATTACGTTCTTACGAAACTTGGCATTCTACTCCAAAAAAAAAGAGAGAGTTGTTAGCCATTATTCATGCCCTTACTAAGTGGTGCCATTATCTTTTGCCTATGCACTTTGATTTATACATTGATCATCAGTCTTTACAATATCTATGGACTCAGAAAAATCTTCTTTGTACCCTCAATTTTGTCGTTTGCCTGCTCTTCATTGTACCCTCACTACTCTTTTTCCTGATCGGTTTGATATTGATATCCTTCCTTCTGCATGTCTTCGTTGTCCTAATTTTCGAGATACTTATCCTACTACTCAACCACCTCCTTCTATTTGCTATCAGGTCTTCCAAACAGGCCAATTTTATTTCCGTGAAGTCTATTGTTACATTTGAGCAAGGTGCTCATATTTTCTTATCTGAGATTTTCCTACACAACCTCCTCGTTTCATTCTTACCACAACGTTTCACGAATCGACGATTCGAATGCGGATCCATGATTCAATTGGGACCAGTTCGAATCAAAATCGCTTCAAAATCGGCCAACTGTAAACAAAAGCCCAAATCAGGCTCGGAGCCCAATTCCATTTTTTTTACATTTGAAGCGCGCAGTTTTTCCTGCATGTGTGTGTTTGAGAGATAGTGAAAGAATGATGTGTGTGTGTGTGTGTGTGATGTGATGCGAGCTGTAGCAAGAGGTAATACGATAATCGTTAACGTCGTCTAGGAGGGTGAGAAGCGTGTGCCCTCATGAAGGACAGGTAGTGCGAGCTGCCACATGATTGTGAGTGATGCACTGTCTCTAATATCTGTGAGGTGGTGTATCGTCGTCGTCGTCATCAGACTCGATGTCTCAGCATGGTCATCACCATAATCTGAGCTTGAGAACTAGGATGTGGCTGGTGAGCTAACTGGTACATATCATGTCGTAGCAAGACCATCTCTCGTATCATAAGTGCAACACAGCGAGGGTCCTATCTCCCTCTGATCGCATAATATATAGGGCATCTGTAGATGAAGTGTTCCTCGGACTCCACCTCATGTAAAGAACATAACTGGCATAATCTCTCCTTCGTGGGGTACCCTAGAATTTGCTATAGCCAATTGATGTGAGGATACTCTGAACTGTCCCAAAGTGAAACGGAGACTGTGTGATAATCCTGAGGTCAAATATCGAGGTAGAACCAGAAAACCAGCGGTATCCTGCTGCAAAAAGTGAACTCGTTAGTATTCAGGCTTAACCCCCAACTGACGTCGCCAAGTACAATCCAGATATGCTCTGTCTAAAAACCGTCTAATGTATTGATGTGTACGCGAGGGGAGATACGTGATAGTGATACCAAATGCCTCCATGAGGAAATGTGATGCCTGAGAAAACCATGACAACCGGTATGAGTGCAAGCCGTGTACACCTCTGCTCTGTATCAGGAAGTGCCTAAGCTCTCTGGATGTACGTGATAAGCTAGAAGGCTGCCTCTATCTGGATAGGGCGGGTGGCAAACTCAGCAAGGATGATCTCGTGGAACAAAAGGTTTCACCCGAATCATGCGAGCTAACATGGTGGTCTGCAATCATGAAATGCTGGCCCAATGTGAAGAGGAGAGGCCCGTACACCATATCTCTACTGCATACAAGGCTGAAGGGGTGACAATGATGTCAAAAAGTCTACACTTACTCGGGGCATCTTGAATGGACTTACGGAAGCAAAATCTCTCCAACTGAACAAGGGAAGAGTGACCTTTCCCGAGTCTAGAAGTAGTCGCATGTCTCATACTGAACGTAAGACTAGTGAAGAGCACACCCAGGTAAGTGAATGAAGAAACCACATCTAGTGGCTGTCCATGAAAGAAGCTCCTGGCGCTGCATGAAAGCCCGAGAAGTGTTGAAGACCATGACTTTGGTCTTCGAGATGTTCACCCCTAAGCCCCACCGCGGGTACAAAAGGTGTGTAAGCAATCCAACCATCTCTGTAATCCCTCTCTAGTGTGAGAGACTAATACCACATCATGCACATAGAAGAGGATAGCAATCAGAATATCACCAAGCCTACAACCGTCCCCGCCACACTAAGAAATGACCCGCTCCAACTCATCAATGTATAGTCCAAAGAGAACTGGTGAAAGAGAGCACCCCCCCCTGCTTAACCCCAATAGTACTCCAAATCTGCTCAGAAATGCCACTGCTATGACGAAAGCAACCCAAAACCCTCTCATAGAGAGCCATGACAGCTAGAATAATATCAGTCGAGAAGCCCAGGTCGCGGAGTCTCTGGATAAGTAGAGAGCGTGGGATAGAGTCAAAGGCTTTCCTGGATCCACAAAACAACTGTATACCTTTTCCTTCATGTGCCTAGCTTCCTCAACGAGAGCTCGAAGTGTGAAGATACGATCAGTAGTGGAGTAATGAGCGCGGAACCCTGCCTGACCCAATGCATGCAATCTCCAGGACTCTTCCTCTATACTAATTGCAGACTGAAGGATGGTGCCATATAACTTCGCGAGAACATGCCCAATCATGATAGTGCGGTAATTACCAGGTAACATGGGGTCACCATTTTTATGGATAGGGTGTATAACGTTAGTGCACCAAGAGGATGGGAAGCCTTCGACAACAACATGGTTGAGGAGAGTGTAGTGTGGGGGCAAGCGTGTCAGAAGCGTGAATCAGTAGCTCAGATTCAAGATCTTCAATGTCTCTGGAGAGATGGAGATGGGCGTATCAGTGGGTATAGTGTATAGCTGAGTAGCATAATCGGTCCAGATACGGAGGTCGTCCAGGAGAGGGGGTGGGCACGGGGGACAAACTCACGCCAAAAGGCACCAGAAGAAGAGCTGAAAAGGAGGTTCACAAAAGGCGTTTTCCTTCGGAGTCATCATAGGCACGGTTTTTGCAACGGAGTGTGCGGTTATAAGATTGTCGTGAGGAGCGAAGGAGATGGGAGGCATGGAAACGAGCATGCGTGACAGTGTGATGAAGGGAGCGACATTCCATGTCATACCATGGTGGATGGAAAGGTCGAGGTGATCATGAATGAGATGGTTTGTTGTTGTGAGGTTTAGATGGAAAGGCCAGAGACGCAGCAATATGAAGAGAAGTGGCGACGAAGGCGGCTTGAGACTCCAATGGTTTGTTGTGTGAGAAAGAGTGAAGTAAGGAGGCAAGGGATTCTTGGTAGAGTGGTATGTAGAGGGGATGGAAAGTGTATTTGGGTGCACTGGGTAGTGTGGATTGTGATGGAGATTGCGGTGGTGGAAGGTGGTCAATAGCGAAGGAAAGGAACGAATGATGAGAGAGAGTGGTGGGAGAGATATGGAAACTGTGAGTGAGGGGAATGGAGGAAGGTGACCCCATGAGGTAATCAACGACACTATGACCACCACTATGAGGGTGACAAGTATAGTTGCCAGAATTAGGCCAGTGAGGTAGGCCATTATAAATGGCTAACTCATGTGCCTCACCAAACTGTAACAGATACTCACCATATGTTGTAATAGGTCCCGATTCACCGTCCTCAGAAATCCTCGTGATCCCCATACTATCATTGTCAAGGGCGTGAACTCGGAATTGGTCTCTCTGCAAATCTAATGATGTCCAATGAGAGGTCCAAGTAAGGTGATCTGACACCCTCAACAAAAGAAGAGTACTCTAGAGGAAAATAGCAGGCAACAATGAAAATGTCCCTGTCCAAACCAATCTCCCGTCCTGTAAAACTAATCCAGATATATCCATACTCATCGTGCCTGATAAACTCAATCATTTGATGAAGGGACTCTCTGTAGAAACAAGCCCCCCTCCAAAACCACGGCCACTAGCTGATCTAGTCTCATGTCTGTATACTGAATCCCATCTGTATCACGGGAAGGTGGGTAGCCCGCGCTCTTGACTCTCATGAGTCTCCATGAAAAACAATAGGTCTCGTCCAGTAAAGTCAATCAAATCACCTGTTGTAGAGGATGAATGAATGCCATCACAGTTCCATACCCCAATCTGAAGACGGTATGGATGGGGCCCCGGGATGCTCCCAAACCCGGGGGGGGGGGGGGGGGAGTTTGCCAATTCCCTAGCTCTGGGAGCTGCTAGGGGTGCCAAGAACAAATCGTATTTCACCATCACGATAGATGACCCGTCTACCAGTCTCTCAGGCCTCCTAATAGGCTTTACGCCTCTCCTCAACCTGAATGTAAGTGAGATCATTATCTGTATATATGGTAGTGCCGCGTAATTTGGCTCTACACCGTAAAGCCTCTCTACGACTGGTTAAGGATGTGAAGCGAATGATCAATGTAGCTGCATCTGTGGTAGTCCTCTAGGCTGTGTCTAACCCATCTGTCACATGTCCTAGGGTAGACTCGAGAAACCTTTTAACTTCCGCAATGGCATCTTGTGTTGGCGCGCTAGGCTTGGTGCTTTTCTTCAATACTACTGCCCAAGAAAGGGCTTCTTCTTTATGCTGCTCAATCTTGTGTTCTAGCTCCCGTATCATGGTAGTAGTCGATTCCGAGGCTGCAAATTGTTTATTGCTGATCACTTGCTCCAATGAGGCAACTTCGGACTGCAACAGGTTCTTTTCTTTGAGTAGAGAGACCACTATTCCCTGCAGCTGAGAAAGTTCTTGTTTCATGAGCTGGAAATCTGCTTTCATTTGGTCAACTTCAGAAGAAGAGAAAAGCTCGGTTGATTTGGAAGGAGTGTATGAGATGAGTGTTGTAGGTGGAGGTACTGTAGTTTCTTGGAAGATAGGAGTAGGGAGGAGGCCAGTAGGAATGGGTAGATCAATATGATTGGAGTTCAAGGAAGAAGAAGAAGAAGAAATGGAAGAAGGAAGGGAAGAAGAAGAAGAAGAAGAAGGGGGAGCAAGAAACCGGGAGGTGGGATGGAGCGGAGGGGGAGGGGGCAGCGCTGCTGCCTGCGTGGCATCCAGCGCTGCCACATTTGTTTCTGACTCCGATGTGGCATCCAGCGTGGCAGGGAGGAGGGGTGATGTGGTGGGGATGGTGGCTGGTGAGGTGGCGGCCTGCCTGCCTGCTAGGGCTGCGACGACGACGAGGCATAGCACGAAGAGAGAGAGAGAGAGAGAGAGAGAGAGAGAGAGAGAGAGAGAGAGAGAGAGAGAGAGAAGAAGAAGAAGAAGAAGAAGAAGAAGCTTTATTAATGTCTTTTCCATGCCAAAAGGCATATAAGACTAGTAAATGTACATGTCAAGTATGTGGTAACCATGGGAGCGTATGAAACATCTCCAAAACAGTAACAGAAATAGCAAATCTAAAGCTAAATCTATGAACTGAAATAGATGTGATGATATAAGAAACAAGTGGGAGCATGTATACTGCTAAAAGTCATGAGTGAGGTACGACTCTAGCATCCGGTCCTGTCCTGCTGATGCTATAAAAGGATGTAATACGGCCCGCAGCATGAAGGGCCGCCAGTGGTATCTGATGTCGTCTGGGAGGATGAAGAGGTCTCCTCGTGCTAAGTCGAGTAGCTCGTGCTACAACATGAGTATGTGTTAGACAATGCCTCCGATCTCTATGGGTAAGTAAGTCATCATCAACATCATCGGCATCAAATACTCGTCCTCTCCTCCTGGAGAAGAAAGAAGTGATCTGAAGCTGAGAAACATGACTCTGCCGGGCTATCTGATACAAATCCTGTCGTAATATAAAAATCTCTCGTATCATGAGTGCAGCGCATCGGGAGTCCTCATAACCTATGAGCGATCGTAAGGTGACAAGTGTGTCACGGAACAAACAGTGGTATCTCCCTCTGATCTCGTAGTACACTGGGCACCTAAAGATAAAGTGCTCCTCAGACTCCACCTCATCTAAGGAGCATAACTGGCAAATCCGATCCTCTCTCGGGGTACCCTGGAATCTACCAGTCTCAATAGCCAACTGATGTGATGATACGCGGAGCTGTCCCAATGTAAATCTGAGGCAATGTGATAGTCTCGAGTCCAAATAGTGTGGTAAGACCGGGAACCCTGCTATGTCAAGCTCAATAAAATGAGTCCAGTAATAGTCGGGTTTAACCCCAAGCTGTCGCCTCCAAGTACGGTTGACGCCCTATATAAGATGCGCTTGATATACTGATAAGTACCTGAGAGGAGCTCTGTAATGGAGATACCAAAAGACTCAAAGAGGAAGTGGGATGCCTGGGAGAACCACGACAGTCGATAGCCCTGGTCATGAAGGAAGTGTGAGGAAACAAGTGTTGTCTGTGTATATCTCATATCCGCATCGGGCAGAGCCTGGACTCTCTGAATATATGCGATAAGTTGGAACGCGACATCTATCTAAATGGGTGGAACGGCAAACTTTGCAAGAAGGATCTCGTGTGGAACCGAGGGCTTCGCCCGAATCATACGAGCTAACATGGTGGTCTGCAATCGTGAAATGCTAGCCCAGTGTGATGAAGGGAGGCCGGTACACACCGTCTCTGCTGCATACAAGGCTGTGGGCGTGACAATAGTATCAAAAAGTTTACACTTACTGCGAGCATCTCAGATGAGCTTCCTAAAGTAGAACCGCTCAAGCTGAACAAGAGAGGAGTGCCCCTTCCCAAGTCGGGTGGTGGCAGCCTGCATGCTGAAGGTAGGGCCAGAAAAGAGTATCCCCAAATAAGTATAAGAGGATACTACCTCTAAGGCTTGTGCACCAAGAATGAGCTTCTAGCGCTTCATGAAGGCTCGAGAAGTGTTGAAGACCATAACCTTGGTCTTCGCAGTGTTCACCCCCAATCCCCATCTGGTACAAAACCCCTGTAAACAATCCAGTTGTCTCTGCAATCCCTCTCTAGTCAGGGATACTAGTACTACATCATCCGCATAAAGGAGAATGGCAATCAGAATGGTGCCAAGTTTACAGGCAGCCCCGCCACACTGTGAGATGACTCGCTCTAACTCATCAATGTATAATCCAAAGAGAACCGGTGAAAGAAAACATCCCTGTTTCCCCCCAACGGTGCTCCAAATATGATCAAATAAGTCGCTGCTATGTCGGAAACATCCCAAGACCTTCTTGTAAAGAGCCATCACTGCTAGAACAATATTTGTGGAGAAACCAAGGTCACAAAGTCTCTGAATGAGCAGGGAGCGTGGTACAGAGTCGAAGGCTTTCTTGAAGTCCACAAAACAGCAGTAAACCCTCTCTTTCCTTTACTTAGCTTTCTCAATCAAAGCTCGAAGTGAGAAAATATGGTCAATGGTAGAATAATGAGATCGGAAACCTGCCTGCCCCAATGCATGTAATCTCCTCGCTTCCGCCTCTGAGCTCACTGCAGACTGGAGTATGGTACCATAGAGCTTCGTGAGAACATGTCCGATCATGATGGTGCGGTAATTACCAAGAATCATGGGATCACCATTTTTATGAATAGGATGGATGATGTTGGTGCACCAAGATGAGGGGAAACCAGAGACAACGGCGGAGTTGAGGAGAGTGGCTAGTGTAGGAGCAAGGAGGTCGGAAGCATGGGTTAGGAGTTCATATTCAAGGTCTTCGATATCTCTTGCCTTATGGGAATTCATTCTCTTGATGGCTGCAAGTACCATGTCAGAGGTGAAGAAGGTGAACTCAGAGGGGCGTGGGGAGATAGAGATGGGTGCGTCAGTCGGTATGGTATATAGGTTGGTAGCGTAGTCGGTCCATATACGGAGGTCATCCAAGAGAGGTGGTGGAGCATGAGGGATAAACTCAAGCCAAAAGGCGCCTGAAGAGGAACTGAAGAGAAGGTCAACAAGACGCGTTCCTTCGGAGTCATCGTAGGCACGCTTTTTCCGGCGGAGTGTGCGATGGTAAGAGCGTCTGCTGGCGGAGCAGAGGAGGTGAGGATCATGAGTACGGGCATGGGTGACACGGTGATGAAGAGAGCGACATTCAGCATCATACCACGGGGGGTGTAGAGGCCGTATCGATGAGGAACGTTTGCGTCTGCCTTTATGGGGCTTAGATGGAAAAGCTAGGGAAGCAGCAATATGAAGAGAAGTGCTAAGAAAGGCAGCTTGAGTCTCGACTGTACTATCATGTGGGAATGAATGGAGTAAGGAGGCTAGGAACTCCTGGTAGACTGGCATATAGAGAGAACTGAATGTATACCTGGGTGCACGTGTAAGCAAGGGGTGTGAGGATGGCTGGGGAGGTGGGAGGCGACCGATAGCGAAGGAGAGAAAGGAATGATCAGAGAGAGTGGTGGGAGCTCATGTGCCTCTCCAAACTGCAATAAATGCTCACTGTAGGGGGTAATAGGTCCCAAGATGTCCTCTGAAACCCTGGTAACTCCCATATCATCGTTGTCAAGGGCATGAACGCGGAGCTGGTCGATGACGTCATAGAACTCTGACTGTCGTGATGAGGTCCGGCATTAAAATCCCCAGTGAGGAGAATATGCCCCCGCTCTGCGAATCTGATAATATCAGGCGATAAATCAAGGTAGGGTGAACCTGTGCCCTCAGCAAAGGACGAAGACTTTGGAGGGAAATAACATGCCGCCACAAAGAGGTCCCTGTCCAAACCAATATCCTGTCCAACAATACGAATCCATATATACCGTACATGCTCATCGTGTCTGATGAACTCGATGCTCGGGTGAAGAGACTCCCTGTATAAGCATGCAACACCTCCGGATCCACGGCCGCTAGCTGATTTAGTCTCAAGGATGTATACGAAATCCCATCTGTATCCTGGAAAAATAGGTAATCCTCTCTCTTGACTCTCATGAGTCTCCATAAAAAACAATAAATCTCTGCCAGTAATGAAATCGATCAGGTTGCCAGCTATGGAAGATGAGTGTATACCATCACAGTTCCATACTCCAGTCCAGAGATGGTGTGGATGGGGCCCCGAGGCACTCCCGAACCAGGGGACCCCAAATCCCTAGTGCTGGGAGCTGCTAGGAGCGCTGTCAAGAAAGCGCACTCGTCCATCTCGATAAATGACTTGTCTGCCAGACTCACGGGCTGCCTGAAAGGCCTTACGCCTCTCCTTTACCTGGATATATGTGAGGTCGTCATCCATATAGATAGTGGTACCACGTAGATTAGCTTTGCACCGCAAAGCATCTCGGCGATAGAGTGGTGTCGAGGAAGCGTTTGGCTTCAGCCAATGCATCCTGTGTATCCGGAATCCCGCGAACTCTAATGTTGTGGGCTTTTTGGTCTCGATTTTTCTCTTCCGAGATGGTGGCTGAGATAACCGAGGAGATGGGAGCGCTTGGTTTGGTGCCCTTTTTCAAAACTGCTGCCCAAGAAAGGGCCTCTTCTTGTTGCTTCTCAATTTTGGTTTCTAGCTCCCGTATCATATTGGTGGTGGATTCTGAAGCTGCAACCTGCTTGATCCCGATGGATTGTTCGAGTGAGGCAACCTTGGACTGCAATATTTTATTCTCATTGATCAAAGAGGTAACCGTTCCTTTCAACTGTGAAATTTCATGCCGCAAAAACTGGAAATCTGCCTTGAATTGATCAATCTGCCAGGAGGAAAAAAGTTCAAATGACTTAGAAGGCATATACGGAATATTGGCTGTAGACTGTGGTGCCGGGAAGGAAGAAGAGTGAGCAATGGTCGGTGTGGGAAGAATAGGGTCAGAAGACGAAAGAGGAGCAGAATCAGGTATAGGAGCAAAATGGACATAAAATGGTGTAATCGGGTGTGGTAACAAGTCAGCATGCAGCGCTGCCTGCGTGGCAGATAGCACTGCCATATCAGTGGACAGCAGCGAGGGGGAGGGTGGTGAGCCATCAGCGAGGGGGGTGGGAGTTGTAGCGAGGGGGGGTGAGGGGTCAGCGAGGGGGTGAGGTGAGGTGGAGTGGCAGCGGGAGGGGGGGAGAAATCAGTGAGGAGGGCTGAGAGATCAACGAAGGGGTGAGGTGAGGTGGCAACGAGGAGGGGGGCTGGAGTGGCAACGAGAGGGGGTGAGGGATCTGAGGGATCAGCGAAGGGGGGGAAGGATCAGCGAGGGAGGGGAAAGGACCAGCGAGGGGGTGAGAAGAGGTGGCAGCGAGGGGGGGGGGCTAGGGTGGCAGCGAGAGGGGGTGAGGGGTCAGCGAGGGGGGTGGGTGAGGAGGTGGCAGCGAGGGTAGGAGATGGTGAGGGGTCAGCGATGGGGGGGTGGGTGAGGAGGTAGCGATGGGGGTGGGTGAGGAGGTGGCAACGAGGGTAGGGGATCGTGAGGATCTGCGAGCAGTAAGGGCGCGAGGAGGAGGAGCCATCTCGCTGCAACGATGTCAGGTCAGCGGGCCATCAGGACAGCAGGCTGCGGATCGGTCAACGAGCCAGCAGGAGTACGGACCAGGGACAGGTCAGATCAGGCCACCATCGCGATCAGACCACGCGCGCGCGCGCGAGAGAGAGAGAGAGAGAGAGAGAGAGAGAGAGAGAGAGAGAGAGAGAGAGATGGAGATGTGTATGAGAATGACAAATGTGAGTCTTGAGACATGAGTGCAAGTCCATGGGTGGGTGAGTGAGCATGGAGTGTGAGGGAGTAAGACACTAAGAGTCAAGATTTGAGTGAGTATGTGAGTCGCGCAGCGAGTCACGAGGAGGCATAGCGCGAAGAGAGAGAGAGAGAGAGAGAGAGAGAGAGAGAGAGAGAGAGAGAGAGAGAGAGAGAGAGATGTGTATGAGAATGACAAATGTGAGTCTTGAGACATGAGTGCAAGTCCATGGGTGGGTGAGTGAGCATGGAGTGTGAGGGAGTAATACACTAAGAGTCAAGATTTGAGTGAGTATGTGAGTCGCGCAGCGAGTCACGAGCGCTATCACAGGCTTAGGGTTTATGGTGAGTGGATTGTGAGTGAGTGGATTTGAGAGGGACCACGAGTTAGGGTGTAGGCCCCAGTGCTGCCCATTTGAAACTACATATAGTATAGTCGACCTAATACCACACCAAGGACGAGGGATTCCCTATTAGATCACGTGACAACTGGCACGAAGAGGTGGACTTAAAGATATTGTGAGATCTCTTACACAGGTGGCCGCTCTCAAATCAAGGCACACCTATATCATCAGCGTGGATACAACATCGCTCCAATAGGCATCGGCATCATTGGTGGTCACAGGCAACCGAGTGGAGGAGCATGAGACTGGTCCTTTGATGAGAAGAGGTAAATACTAATTTCTAAACCCTTGGCTCCACTAAAGTTTAAGCCAATGGTCATTTTGTGAATTTTGTAATCTGAATTTTGTAAGAACTTGTTATTTGAAAGATAAATCGTGATCAGTGATGCCTTCAGTCTCAATTCCCGCGTCCTGATTAGTGACACATGTAAGTTTTACTTGTAAAACCATTGTTGAAAGATGAATAATCAAATGAAAGTTCAAACTTGAAACCTATTACTTCAATGTTAAATGACACATGTGAAACTTGAAACTTGAAACTTGGAAGTTCAAACTTGAAAGTTGAAACCAATGTTGATTCTTGAAATTGGTTACTTGAAGTGTTTTAAGTTTTATCTTTTATTATTTGATTTTGGGTTTTTGACATACGATGTTGTAGAGCCTTCCACGTCACGGATTGCATCTGTTGCAATTTGCATACCCACTCTCATCTCTTCTCAGGGAGAGCCTAAGGGTGTAGGTGTCCGTGATGCTGGCATTCGTGCACATGCTACACCACCCACAATCCATGTACCATCGACGATGGCTTGTGATCGTCATGGCAAGAGTCAGCAGCTTGGGAGTAAAGATTATTTCATGGGTCACCATAAGCCCAAAAACAAGGATAAAGCTCAAGTTGCAGTTTGGAGGTGTTTCTACTTGTGTGACCTCCCCTTTCACTTGGCCAAGTATATTAATGACTCTTAATTCTTTCTAAATTCTAATTATTTATGATATGTAGTATGCTTTTGAATCTTGATTCATCATTCTTGAACCTTGATTCTAATTTCTCATTGCTCAATGAATTTGAGTTATGACACATTGACAATCGACTCCTAACTCAATGCATTATGCAATTGGTTACTGCTTACCAGTAGACGGTTACTACTCAATGTTCTAGACTCTCCATAGCACCTTGCAAGGAGGGACATGAAGAGAGCTATATCTAGCATTGGTTTTAAGTGGAAGGGGCTGAGCATGGGAGCAGCTCAAGACGAGGGAGCTTGTTGCAGAGCGGGACTCTATTGAGAGGAACATGGACACATCAAGAGATCATGGGTCAGTATGTACATACTACTATGATCTATCTAATATCTGGCATGAATCATGATTCATCTATGTCTAGAATTCCATGTCTTGAGTCTTCGCTCACCACTTAATACTTAGACTTTAGTGTGATCACTTCATAATACATACTTAAAAATTAAAATTTTAAAACTTTAACTTGGCACTTGTCAAAGCATGATTTAATAAACTATAAATTCAAAATTGCTAAAGCTTAGTTGGCAACTATTTGTCTTGTCATTGTGTCCACTGCCAAACGAGAATCTACTATCTAGGTTTGGATGCACCATCATTTCATGGTTGGAGTGATACAAAGAAGTGCCACATTCTAAATATATTGGTGTCTTCTTGTGTAGGCACTATGTTTTAGAGAGGCCATCGATGCCTCTAATGTGGGCACAACTGTCAATGGAGAGTATATGTTTGGCGACATACAGAGCGCCATTGAGCAGGTAAGGCCACCAGCCAATGTTGTTTAGGTGTTGTAAGTTGTGTCCATTCTCAACTTCCAAGTTCCGAGACACCAAGAGTGATGAGTATGTTAAGGGCCCATTCACAGCTCGAGATTTTGAGGCCTCTCAATATAGACAGATCATAGATCATAGATAATCAGACTAATCATCGAAGGTCGTGATAGTTGAAACTTGACATATGAGCATTGTTACAACGAGTTTGAAAGGTGGATAAAGAGCCCTATGTTGGTCCCAATTGACCATTTTAGGGCCTAAACTCTCTTGGTTCTACACTACCTCACTGTACTAGATTTTAAGAATATTCTTCCAACCAGATCCTTAACAGAAATGTGAGTATTCAAATTTTACATCCAATAAGTAATCAAAGACAGAAGGCATACCAAAATTGTATGGATAACTATCTTCAACTACAAAAAATTTCAGATTATTATCTAGAACTGTATCTAGATACCAAGTTCTGTTGAATTCCATATGAACATTGAAAGGTTTTTGCACATAATAAATTAATAATATGACCGTTGTTTATCATACTTGATTCAAAGTTTTTGCCTAGACCACTTTATCAACATATTTAGACTCCCAACCCCTAAACCAGCATATGGGTTAGACCAAACCTTGAGAAAAGGTCAACAACGTTTCAAACGTTTGAAAGTAACTATGCTCACAAGTCATGATTCATTGTTGGTACTAAGTAGTAGCAATTTGCAAATAATGCAAAATAATAATTAAGGATATAAACTAATAATCGATTGTAACTTGCGAGTCGTCATTGTACATGTTTGCTATATATTTATTGTTTTGGAGCACTTTTTCAAAGTGCACACAAGCTTGAAGCAGATGGTCATCTCGAATCATTCAACAAAGTGGGGACCATCAAGTGAATACAATCAGGAATATTTTTTGTCCTCATTGCTCCATTTGTAGGAAATTTGCTTCGAGATTGCTTTCCTACAATGCAAGCTTCACAAACATTTGATGTGTTCATTTTGGAGGGCCTCTTACCATGTGCTTTTTATAAAAAAGTAACAAGTTTTGAAAGGAAAGATGACCAAAGTATTCATGCCAAAGATCACTAATGTCATCTTTTTGTATTAACAAGGCTTCTAGATTTTTTTGCAGCATCTAACGGTTGCTCCTTGAACCAATAGCAACAATATGATCTCTATTCTTCATGCTTTTAATAATGAATTTATCATGATAAAATCCTATCATCATTCCCTAGCAAAATTGGGAATGTACAATGATTGCTCTGTCATTCCTATTTTGTCATCATTCAAGTCAACAAGAATATTCCCTTTGCCTTTGATTTCTCAAGTAGAATCATCCCCAAAAGTTACCTTGCTTTTGTTGTTCCCTTTCTTGATTGAAGAGAACCAATCCTTCCTTTGTCATGTGTGATGATGCTCCTGAATCCAAGAACCAACATCCTCATTAGACTTTCATTCTTCTTCCATGAGAACATGCTCCTCACCATCTTCATTACCACCAACAAAATTGGAAAATTGAGAGTTAGAATCAAAAGGAGGTCTAGAAGCACTACCTCTTCTCCTTCCTCTTGCATTCAAAGCCCTTGCCTGGATTTGACAATCTACCTCGAAATGGCTTGGTTTGTTGCACTGGTAACAAGGTTCTTTCAAGTTGGAATTGGAGTTGGCAATGAGATTTGAGCTCCATGCTTCTTCCAATATTCCAATTCTCAATGGTTCTTATTATAAAAGGAACAAGATTCCTTTTTGGAGAGATTGTTGATTGATCTTCTTCATGAGGTCTACATGATAAGAGCATCTTCATGAGGTATACACGATAAGAGCATTTTCATGAGGTCTACATAAGTGATGTCACAACATGATGGACAGATTGAGGCAGCCCATCCAAGACAAGACTCACCATGTCGCCATCCTTCGTCAGTTCTCCAACCTCATTGAGTTGGTCCTTTATCTCCTTGATCCTTGTCACGTAAGACATAAAGGATTCACCTCGCAACATCTTCCTATTCAAAAACTCTTTGCTTCAAGAAGAGAATAAAATAAGAGGAGGTGATCTCAAACAAAAATTCCAATGCCTCCCAAGCTTGTGTAGCAATATCAACCATGTTGACATGTGTTATCAACTTGTCATGGACAAACATGTTGATTACAAATTGTGCTCTTAATGACCTCTTGTCAAATTGGATCATCTCTCAACTTGGTTGTCCACCATCAAGAATGGAACCATGGGCCTAATCTCCAAGCCCCTCACGATCTCCCATAAATCTGCCAAGATAAGAATGTTCTTCATTTTGGAATGCAACAATTGATAGTTGGTACCATCAAGTTTGTTAGACTCACTCAAGACCAAAGAATCGAGTCTATCACCCATCTTGCTACAAGAAAATTGAAGTTTCCCAAACAGAAAACAATAGAATTCAAAAATTAATGCACTCTAAAATTAGAAAACCATGCTGCCTAGTAAGCTAGCACTTTCTATAGGTGCTTGTTTTTAACTCCCTAGGCGGAGGATCTACAAAAAAGAAGAGAAATCAACCTGTCCAATAGGCTGTTTTTTTGATAGATAGTAGACCCTTATAGAAACAAATTGCTCCACAAAAATTTGAGAAAAAAAAATCTAAAATCAACTACTTACTGATAGGAAGCACTTCCCCTCTCTAAAAATGTAGAAAGGCTGAAATAGAAGATTCCTTGATTGAGTAGACTTGCAATACTACTACAATGTAGTGTGAGCCTAACTTGCTCTGATACTGAATGTTAGAAACCAGTTAACGGTCAGCCTTAAATCTACTTGCAAGAAGAGTAGCATTTACAAAACGTGTGGGACAGCAAGAGAAAGCAAAGAGAAGCCTCATTCAATGAATTACTTGAGATTGATTCTCCTTCTTGGGGAGTACAATAGATAGAGGCACAAGAAGTGCCAAGGATGGGGATACTAGGAGCCAAGAGGCATGAGTTACATGAGTTAAAAAAAATTGGGAATTACAGAGTTACACAAGGGGTGGGAGTCCAAAAGTCACCTCCTTTTTGCCATTTAGAGCAGATTTAGCCAAGTAAACAACATTGTATGGAAGCTTAACAGATCATATTAACTTTCTCAAGGTTCCAATTCACCACATAACTACTAACACTAACAAACAAACACTCATACAAATCAAATAAGCACAATAGTAGAAGAAAACCAGCACAAGAGCTTAATCACATACAGAAACTGACATGTATCCAAAGATTCACAAAAGAAGTACCTTAAAACAAGCAAGTGCATCATTTGGATAAAGAGCAAACAACTTTGTTCCAATACGAGCACCACATGAGCCACACAAGCTTTCATCGGTGATCTGAACGTGTCGTGACTTTTCTTCAACTCTTGCTATCCTGGAATCCAAATTAACAGCACGTGATAGATTGCGCACTATCTGCACAAGTGCAAATTGTAAATTAGATAATATACAACATAAACTCTTTGAAATCCTGCTCTTTAGCTTCAAAGATCTTTCAAACAATCACAACATATAATGGAAATTGAAACCCAAAGCCATGCGCTGGGAAGATAACCAAGCTCTCTAGACTAATTACATAAAGAGTAACAAACATTGTAACATAATATAAGAATCAGCATCTTTATCTTTACCTCAGACACTAATGAGTGGAAACTACTCATCACCCTAAAAATAAAACATTCTCAGTTTGAGTGAACTAGAGTACGAATAACTCTCAAGGAAGATTGAGATAACGACCAAAGGTTGGGCTTCAAACATTTGAAAACAAAGGGACAAACAATAATCAGTTACGCCTAATTTTTTTGAGGTTAGGAACTCTTTGAAGGCTCAAATTTAGGCAACCTGCGCACGTAGTGCATTTTAGCTCTTTGCAATCCAAAGGGGGAAAATATGATTTTTAAGTTTTGAATGATTCAACGGATTTTTAACATATTCTAGTTGAAAATTTCGCGATATTTTTTCTCCCCTCTTGTTTAGAGTTTGAAAAGCCCATGCATAGATACATCTTCCCACCATGCATGTGTGTTTTCATACCTTCGTTACCCTGTTTTGACACAGGATTGTCTAATCTTGAGGTTTAACATCAAGTCACCCTTAAATGAAGAACCATAACAAGAATCCATTTTGGAAATGAGATGGAAATCTTGCTCTCATTGTTTGGGTATGTCAGTGTGATCAGCTGCAGGATTGTGTGGTGATCTTAGTTTCGTTTTTCAGATCCCATTTCGTAAGTTTTTTCAACATCTTTTTTTCTTAAGTTTTCTAATTTGATGGGCATAGAATGGGCTGTAGGCATCAGATCTGGATACTTGTTTGTGCATTTAGTTTCTTTCAGTATGTATACAAGTGTGTGAACCCGTTTGTTGCTTCTTTTCTCAAGTTCTTGTAGTTTTTTGGGAATGTCACTACGTAGGCTAGAGTTAGGGTTTTTTTTCGACATTTTTTAGGATTCCGGAAAATCTGCAGGGTTCAGTGTTTGTTGTTTGGTGTTTGGTGTTTGTTGTTTTGTGTTTTGTTTTTCGAGTTTAGTGGTCAAGTTGCTTGTGGTCGTCGAGATTTAAAGTTTGCGGTTTTTTTTTTGGGGATTTTTTTAATTTCTGGTTTAGGGTTCATCATGCATAGGCCGTCATATTGGGATGAGGTGCAGCTTTTACAGGATGAGGATGGTAGGTATGGGGGGACTGGTGCTAAGCATTGGAAATGTCCATTCTGCCAGTCTGATTACTCCAGCACACTCATCAGAGTGAGGGCTCACCTTGTCGGTTCATCAGAGGGGGCCACAGTTGGCATACGAGGTTGCCCCATGGTTCCAGAGGCGGAGCGGCATCGTATGATTGAGACTTACTCACGGTCAGGCACTGCAGTTCCTATAGCTCCCACACCTGCTATTGCACCAGTTGTTAGTCGGGGCCCCTCCTCTAGCCATGAGCCACTAGTCACTCCCGCGAGCATTCTTGAGAGGATGAGGCAGGCAGGTGCTGCTGCATTTGCTTCCACTAGCCGACCATCCACATCTACGACACCTCCTATCACATCCACCACACCTCCCACCAGATCGGGGCATCCTGAGATCCCTGCAGAGCCTGTTGCCGATGACCAAGCACCGCCCCGGGCACCTCGTCCACCACACAGGACAGGGGCAGCTATACGAGTTGGAGGTTCAGTACAACAGGTACCAGAGCCAGTTGGGAGCGTTCTCGAGGGAGTTGGCGAAGGAGAGAGATAGCCGACTTTGTGCAGTCACATGGTGGGGTAGTTTTGGGGACCTCACCCCGGTTTTGATGAGGTTTGCGCTTCGTGTCCTCTCACATGCATTTACCATACTTTTTTTCTTGATGTTCATCGTTGTCTTCTCTTCAGTCGTATGCGGTGTTTTCGAGATGTTCTTACTTGCTTGTATTCTGCATATTGTTTCTAGGATTGCTCCGCATCGGCATGTGAGAGAAATTGGAGCACCTGGGCGCTTGTTCACACGAAAAAGCGCAACAGGTGATCAGTGGAGCAGTGCAAGAGGTTGGTGTTTTGCAACACCACCGGCAGGTTACTTCTTCGCGTCAGGGGGAGTTCTCCTTCCATCTTGGAGGTGAACCCAGATCATTGTATCATGTTTCCTGAGGATGGGACAGAGCCAGCTGCACAAGAGGAGGATATCACGACACATATTTACGAGGATATCCACCAGGATGTCCGGCACAAACGAGTTACTAGACAGGCCCCCAGGGCCCCCAGCAGCACAGTTGTAGCCGACCATGAGGCTCTCGACAACACACCCCTGACAGAGTCTACTATGCCTACTCAGGTAATGACAATCTTTGGTTCAAGTTGTAATTACAAATCAAGTTCTTGTTTTGCTTATGTGTTCTCTGAATGTGTTGGCTTTGTGGATGTACTGACATTGTGTCCTCGATGTGTAGGAGGATCAGCATGCGCGCACATCGAAGGATGTAGACCATGGGCAGGAGAAGGCAATAGCGGGGTTTGACTTCACACACATTTTCCCTACCCCTCCTAGGCCCCAGTATGTCGATCCAGATGCAGAGACCCAGGCAGAGCCAGATGATGAGACATTGGACTGCCTACTGGAAACCATGTTGAGCACGGAGGGATTTTTTTATGGCAGGTCGACTCGCAGTGTACGAGCCAGGGGTATTGGCAGATCTGTAGGGGCAGACCTCGAGTGTCAAGCGTTGGATCTAGCCAGGGCATGAGTCAGTCTGCTAGAGCTAGAGGCAAAGGCAGATCTGGGCGGCTCGCGGTCCCCTCACCAGACATTATAGAGAGTCCCGTCTTAGCCTCAGATGATGTCTCACCATAGGATCTATTTTCATAGTACTATTTTATCAGACATGACATGTTTCTTTTTGTATCGGATGTACGGCGAACGCATAACTATTTTGTGGATGTTTTTTGCTTACATTTATGGCTCTTCCCTAAACCCTGCTCTCATTATATGATGGCTATTCTCCAGTTCCATTACGTTTCATCAAGAATGTTTCATGGCTTTTAAATAATTTCACGGTTTTGTTGATAAATTTACGGTAGTGGGTCAGATCGTATTTTAAATGCAAAATTTAGCCGAGCAACGTAGGTTGTTCTTATTGACATGAATGCTCAGGTTAATTTTACTCCATTCCCAACACTCCTAGTTAATTTCAAATTATTGTAGTTAATTGTCTGTTCTTTAGTAAATCTGTCTATTGTAGTTAATTTTCTGTTTTTCAGTTACTTAGCTGCATTTTATATCAATTAAATTCTTTGTAAAAAAACGTGTTTTTTTTTTTAGGGTCCCATTCCGGAACGGGCAACTAAGGTACTAGACGATGTGCTTGAGAGGGTGCAATATACACCAATAGCAGTACCACACAATTCACTTTCATCTTCTGAAGGTTCCAAGTTATACAAAAGTTCATCTCATTGCAAAGCTTTTCTTCTAGAAATTATGCAGGTAGTAGTCCGATTTCATGGTTCAAACTAGGAAGTTGAGAAGGAAAGCATCAAAAGGAATAATGGGATTAAAATCTCAAAATCAATATTTTTATTTGCAACAAGTTGCAAATCAATATAAAGCCAAGTGAACAGTTGCATCTTTTAAAAAGGAGATCCTTTACCCAAAATTTCCCCTTTTCACTTGATGTTTCATAAAAAATGCGAAGTTGTGAACGGCCAATCCAAGTACCTTGGTAATTACACAACCTAGCAAGATAAAGCAAACTCAAAGGTAGTGCTTTTGCTACTTTACAGAGGACGCTAAAGAAGCGCAAAAAAGTTTGAAGTATTATTTGACCTGTCCTTCACGATGGTAGTGAACCCGAGCCTGCAACATGCGTGCAAGAGTCTGACAGGCAAGTTGAAGTGGCATATCAGGTGATAATGCCTGTGAGAGGGAAGGTAAAAGAGGTTAAAAGTTTGCACCATTCAACAGGGTGAAAAACCCCTACAATCACTCTAGTTGGTACCAGAATTCCAAACTTCACCATTCATAATTAACAATGCCTCTGATTATAAGGCTCCAAATTCACGGAAATGTACGAGCTTGGAGCATACATAGACAAAAGAAAAAGTGAGTAACAATAAGAGTCAAAAAAATGTTTCTAAGATAAAGCATCAACAAGCAATTTTACTTGTTTTATAGAAATAATTTTCTGAAGAAACTTCAAACAAGTTCCAACATTCAGAAAAAATGAATTAATTAATTGAATGAAATAAATATGTACAGTCCAATAACTATAAATAGACATGAATCCAGTTACAAAAATCAAAGCTTACGACTACAGACCTCCAAAACTTGAAGGGGGTCGAGTGATGCACCATGAGAGTGCAGCAACCGAACTGCTGGCCCATACATAGGATCCTTTCCTTCACCCGGTTTTAGATACATATCAAGCAACCTAAAAGGAACAAGATTTTACAGGCTTAAGTTTTGCTCTCTCAATGTGGCATTAAACTTTTCACAAACCCTGAAACTTGTATCAAGACCTGATTATTTTATCAACTTCCAAACAACATAAATACTACTAACTGCATATATGCATTGGGTCTCCCAAGTTCTGCACAGTATTTTTCAGCAGCCTCACTATCCTCAAGCTTCCTGCATATATACAAGTCCAGTAAAGAACCAAAACAAAAACCAACTCAAAGAGAAGATGATTCAATACTGCTTGTTTCTTCATCAGAAAAGTATCACAGCTGAGCTGTCAAAAAAGTATAGACTGCCTTACAATGCTAAAATACGTAGAGCAGGGATTTCATCGCCTCGTTTCTTGTACAGTATGGCCTGGAAACAGTTATGTTCAGATGCAGTCAAAAGACAAACTCCATCTTTTTATTTGAACTTCAGATTTCGAATGCAACTAGTGACCTGGCAAACATAGTAGACTGATTGAAAAGCCTGATAGAATATGTTATCAAACAAAATTTTCTTTTAAGATAAAAACTAACAGAGCTCCCAAGGAGTTTCACGGCTTGGATTCGCATTGGTTTCTATCATGCTCCTTGTTCTCATCAATTAAGTTTCCTAAGTTTAAATTTCTCTAAGATCCTTGGGACAAGCTTTGAGAATCTAGGTTTCCAAAAGCTTCAATAGAAGACTAGGTAACTTTTGCTGTGGCTAACAGCATCCTCAATGAATGAGTGACAAGGAATGTCAATTCTAGTCTGAGCTGCATGGAATAAGTCTGTTGAAGCTAGTTTCTTTATCTGTTTACATTCAAGTTTGAGGATTGAAACCATTAAGTCCTCAAATTCTCAGAGAGTTCTAAAACACATCAGTTTAGGGCTTGTTTTCTTCAAGCAATACTCCAAAAAAGATATATAAACTTCACATCCAGCTTCCAAGTTACCTAAATTCAAAAGGCATTTTCTGGGTTTTCTTTCAATCTCAATCAATCATCAGCTATTTGGGATCACAAGGCCCCATACCATGAAGTAGATTAATCTAAGCACACAAATTATTGCATGCACTGATAAAATTGACTCTTCGTGCTGTAAAATGGCATACCCACAAATATAACATATTCTGGATCTTTATTTGATCAGCAAGGCCTTGTTTGTGAAATTCTTGTCTCGACTCTTCGCCTATATGAAACCAGAAAATTATGTAATAATGATATATCTTCCAAGAGCACCTAAGGATTTTTGATAGAGGACCTTGTGCATAGGATTCCAATTTTCTGTAAACAAGTCTTCAATTTTTCTTGGATGGGGGAGTGAACTCTCACGTTTCACAAGATGGTCCTCACTTTCTACTAGTCCTTCGTTGCATACGAGGCAACCATTTCAACTTAGGTCAATATCATCTTCTCATCTCAAATCTGTAGGAAATAGAAGCCTAAGGATCCAGGATCTTAACTATTCAATCACACAAAGCATTCTCAAAAGAAAGAGAGAGATGGCTGGAAACCCTCTTGTAGAAACTCGTGGACAGCCAAAGAGAATAGTCAGTATTGCTTACAAAAGTGTCTCATACAAATGGGATGCACACATATATATAGTCCAAGATGACTATCTAACTTCATGACTATTGGCTATCCAACTACTTGACTTTTGACTATTCAACTTTCTATAAGTTACATAGAAAGAATAAGGTACCTCCAATATGTCAAGTTGGGGTACTTAATGTCACAATTAGGCCTAGTGGACCCATGAGTCCCTACCAAGTTAATTTCATCCTAACTAAGCTAACTCTAAGTTTAGTAGGCCTAATATAATAAATGACCATGGTTACACAACTCTCAACCTTTTGGGTCAAAGTAACCTATGGTAATGTAAGCAATTCCATTTACATTCCAACACCCTCCTTAAATGGAAATGCATAACATAGCATGAAGTAACTTCTCGAAAGAGAAAAATGCAACTTGCTGTCCGAACTTCACGTCGCCAAATAAACTTCGCACCGAAGTAGTCGAAATCTCATCCCCAATCATGTCCAACATATAAAAGGAAAAGAATGCGTAATAATGAAGCATCAAGTCGAAGGGTGAGGCCATTGGAGATTGTATCATCTTACACTTATGCAGGGATCTGTTTTACTAGTCCCATATTCGGTATGAGACAAGCAGCTACAGCTAGAGACTCGGGAAGGGACACGCTTCCCTTGTCCAATTAGAGAGGTTCTGTTTTTAGAAGTTTATTCAAGATGCTCCGATGAACTTTGAAGTGTCGGCTTTTTTATACCATTCTTACCTGCATGGCATTATATGCAGCAAAGGCATGGTGTACAGGTCTTACTTCTACTGATTGGGCCAGTATCTCACAGTTGCAGATCCTTATGTTATCCCGTATGATACAGGCTAAGCCCCCAGTACCACATCAAATCATGTTGCCTGAGTTTGCAGTCCCACCCCTACAGCTTGACACCATCTTCTGGCTTATCACATATATATATATATATCCAGCGAGTCAGCTTGTTCCCCATGGATGAGCATAGATACACACAAGCAGCATTCAGCTCATCTCAGTATTTTTCTAGCCATGGTTATCGTCAATCATGGTTTTCTCAGGCCTCTCATTTACTTGACACACGTGGCATATCTATCATGGACTTTCCATCGGGCACCCATGACTACATCAGACGTTTTCTATACAAAACAAATCTTGATCGAGTATGGCAGGGTGAGTTAGGGCTCAAACCCAACTACTCAGAGACAGCGTCAATGTTGTGTGCAGAGTCCTACCTCCATCAGTGATAGACCTCGAAATACATGGCAGAGTTTTCCACCGTCAATGACTAGTATCCTCATCATCATCAACACCAGCATTGACATTAGCAGCAGCATCAGTATCAGCACCTCCATCCTCACAAACTTCTTCTGTTGTCGATCACGATAGCAGCACTAAGGCTCTACTTGTTATTTATGATATGCTAATCTTTTTTCACTGTATTTGTTATATTAGAGATGTATATACGCTCCTTTGTAGTTAGATTCAGTTGACATGCATTATGGGTCTTCCATACCTTCTGGTACCCCCAAAGACATTAATAAACCTTTCTTTGCACCTTTCTATGTTTTGTTTCCCTCCTTCCTGGGGCACTAACATCATTTATCCTATCCACAAGGGGTGAGATCCCATGAGACCAAAAGAGTATCACACGATTATGATCGGCCACATAGTCACCAAGTTACATGGCATCATATATTAGTTGGCCATAAGGAAGCAAAGATGAGACATTTACGTGCAACAGGGCAAGCCAGCCTTAGAGCAAAACACTCAACATCAGATCATGTGTTTACTCTCAGGGCTATCATAGAGGAGGCTAGATACAGGAAGGAGCAGGTTCTCATGACTACATACGATGTTTTGATTATACAACACTCTACCTATCTCAGAAAACATTGGACCCTCTTCAGAGTATTTTTCAACATGAGCCGTAAACCACATGCTGCAATCCATAGTAAAAGCATACAAGAAAGAGCCTCTTCATGCATCATATCTTCATGCATCACCACAATAAGACTTGAGATATTTACTAAGAATCTTCCCACATTTCAGAGCCAACTTTGGTTCACGGCTCATGAGCATTCAAGTGCAAAACAGACTCAAACACAGAATTGATCAGTTTATACATGCGCTCTATTTATGACTGAGCAATCTCTCACGACATGCAAACATAGAGATGACTTGTCATTTGTGTTCTATTGAGACACCGATACATGCTGAAACATTCCAAACAAAAAAACAAAGAAAACATGGCCCTTATCATTAAGACGGTCAAAAGGTGTGTACCTGTTCTAGCCAGAGTTCTGTGTTGCATATGCTAGCTAAAACTGCCTCTGTATCATACAAGTTTGACATGCTAAGAAACCTTTGTAGCCTTCCTCTGACTTCTGACACAACATGAAATGATTTCCTTTGTGAATATCCTGCATCTGCTGCTATTGAAAGGATTTGGCCCTGAGTTTTAAATCCAGTTGCATCTGCTCTTTCACTTTGTCGACCGCAATTGCAAATAACATCATTGATTTGTGAAAGATCTAGAGAACCAGAATTTTCTAGCTCTGACACAGTTTTTTCACAGTTGATTGCATCCAAAGCAGACTTTCCAAGTGACAGAGCAAGCTCTGTATGATAGCGAGAATTCTGAGAGCCTTGGTCTAGTACATGCCACTGCAAATACCTGCATATAAAAAGAGTCACACCTCAACACCATAGAACTTCAGAAGAGATAAAAACAAAATTAACTGAAGCATACAAATAGAAATGTTAGATGATCTTTCAAGCACCACCAACACTTCACCCACAAAATCTTAGATCACGATCATCAAAATTCAATAGTGCGACCAAAATGCTATGACATCCCTGCTCACTTTTTGGTGACCAAGAGCACATGTCAGTCACATGCACAACAAACGTCCACATTAGCTTTCATATGTAGTGATTCTCTATCACTTTTCAGGAGGTGAAAGGAAGACTCGGTCTTGATGAAGGCTGGCACTAAAGTGGAAGCCAATCAAATGACGTCCCTTTCCTAATATAACAATTAGGAGAAATTACATTTCATCTCTTCAGCTTCTCAAAACCTCACAAAAAAGCTTGTTGCTGGGCAAAATGAACCACAAAAGATAGAAAGCTAATATTAGCACAAACTAGGCAGTATCGACTTAAATGAAGATCTCGAATGAGAACTGCATGTCCACTATTATGTTGAAGAAAGCAACATTACCAAAACAGACATGCAATATTCAATCTTATGGAGTCCATTCAGGAAGTCTTAGACCATCAAGTTTCAACTCCAATATAGTGCAGACCAAAGTGATTTATAGCTCAAAAAAATTGTGACTTGATATTTTGTGAATCAAATTCCATCAACTTTATCAGCCAGAGCGCAAACTAATGCTATTGTGGCCCTACACCATCAGTTCCCAAGAGTAGATGTAGGCTTCATCCACCAACACCACTTTTTTGTAGGTAGATGACAAACTCAATAGCATCTTTTGGGGTACCCATAGTACATAAGATGGGAAGGAGTATATTTCAAGTGTGTTCATGCTATGGGAGTATAAAATGTCTCCAAGGAAAGTGAAATTGAAGTTACATTAAAAAATAATTTAAATAGCACAAGGCTGGTAGTACGACAATATCATATACAAGAGTATGTAAAGAAATTTGCTTACAAAAGCATAAACTCTAAACTATGTTGAGTTGAAACGACATGCTCAGCATTCCAAAACAAGCATTCCGGAATGTTGGCATGCTGCATGAAGAATTCCGGGGAATTTTTATTTAAGTGCCACAAAACCCAAATATTGGGTGCACTTTCTTGGAGATTCTTGAGGTTGTGGACAAAGCACTAGGAGACTTTTTTTCACAATTTTTTTCATCAACAATAGGGCCATCATGGACTTCATTGGCAAAGGCAGGGCATTGGTAGAGGCAGGGCCATCACGGTCTCCATCAGCAACAGTAGCAACATCAGCAAGGCCATCATCTACAAGAGGGAGGTTGTAGCTTGTGATGCCACTTGGAGACCTAACACATGCGAGGCTCTATGTACTCGTCATTCGAGAGGGGCATGCATGCATAGCGCTCAGCGCTATATGACATGCCTAGGCCACATATTCTATCTGATGGATGGATTGATATTACGCACAAGTCTATTATGAACATCTTGGCTTCATGTACTTTCGGCTCTACATCTCTCAAGGGTGTGGATGCTTCCTGAGTTGGCGATGTTCAGTTGAGAGAGTTCAATTATGAGCATATATGTTGCCAGCAATTGCATGGCCATGAGTGAGCTTTGGGAGAAAGACTATCCTACTATTGTGTGGACCCCGTGTGCAGAACACAGCATTGCTCTTTTGATGCACGACATACGAGGCCTGCCCTAGGTTTCCACCATCACATCTAGTCCCATATTCTTGGTCACACTTGTGACCAGGAAGAAGAGGGAGTCATATGCTTGACCTCACCTGCACCTGTCAAAATGTCACCAACAAAGTTTACGACAAACTTACCCATATACGGTCTGAGCACATAATTCATCACCATCATGAATGTAGTTGGGGCATTAGTCAACCCAAATGGCATCACAAGATACTCATAGTGACCGAACCGAGATCTGAAGGCAGCCTTGTGTACATCCTCTTCACGAGCTCTAACCTGATGGTATCCACTCTTCAGGTCTATTTTACTGAACACGGTGGCACCTGACAAGGCATCAAGCTGTTCATCTATACATGGCATAGGATATCGATGTTTAACCGTTATCTTGTTTAGACCTTGATAATCCACACACATACGCCATGATCTGTCCTTTTTTACAAGAATGATCGGAGAGGCAAAAAGGGAATAACTTGGTCGTATCTACCCCTTGACAAGATAATCATCGACCATCCATCTCACTTCCTCTCCCTCCTTAAGACGCATTTTGTAAGGACGTCTGTTGATAGGACATGATCCGGATATTAATTCAATCTTATGTTCAACATTCCTCTTAGGAGGTAAAATAGATGGAAGATCATCTATGAACACATCTGAAAACTCTCTCCTAATCTCTTGATCCAGATTGGCAATAGTACTAGTTTGCACACATTGCATGCTACTCAATTGGTCCATTAGGTCGTCCATCCGAGGTAAGGGATAACGGTTCTTAATAGTCATTTTATTAAGCTTCTTGTAATCGACACAAAGACGTATACCCCACCGTCTTTCTTGCCGGTTAATAATACAGGAGCTCCCCAAGGGGATTTACTGGGTCGAATATGGCCCTTACATAATAGCTCCTCAAGTTGACTAGCAACCTCATCTTCTTCCTTCGGACTCATCCTGTAAGGGAACAAAGATACAGCAGAACTATCGAGAAGAAGATCTATGTCATGGTCTACCCCCTACACCCCTAGAGGGGGATAGACCCTCAGGCAATTGCTAAAGGAATATGTCAATATATTCAACTCTAAGTCTTTTAAAGATTTTACCCTCAGGTGTAGATTCTACATTAGCATCTGAAAAAGACAAAGCTTTAGGAAAAGATGATACATCAATATTGAAATTTTGAGTAACAAAAGCTCCATGTAAGTTTGTAACATTCATCTTTCAAAATACCATAAATACGAAATATACTCATAATCTAACAAACATTGATTCACTTCATGAGCAATTACAAAAGGTAGTTCAGGCACATCGCCTTTAAGATGGACCATTGAGCCATTATACAAGAAGGATAAACTATGAGTTACATAATCCTTCTTTAACGATCGTTCCTAGCGTAAAACCACTCTTTTCCTAGGATTAAATCTACCTTATCAAGATTCATGATATGAAATGACAAACTATCTACATAATCCTGAATCTTCAACGATAAGTGAGGGACAAATTGGTCCCAGACCTGTTGCTCCCGACCCGCCGCCATCCTAACCACATACTTGTGGTCACTTGGTGTGGTTGCCAACTTGAGCTTCTGCACCAATTTAGCATTAATAAAATTATGCATAGAAATTGTCGTCAAATAAAATACTCATGGGTTGGCTGCCTACGACCCCATTGTGGTCCAAAAACCGCGGTATTAAAACAACAATCATTACAAACTGTTTCATCCTTAAATGATACATCAATACAAGAAATTGAAGAATAACCTGGTGCCTTGAAGGAACGGCCACCCTTCTTTCTTTTCTTCAGGCAATCCTTGGAGAGGTTTCCATGCAGGAGAAACATAACTCGTCACTCTTGGCCTTATCGAAGTCCACTCTCTCCAACCGAGGGTGTTTGTTCTTCTACCCCGAAGGGGAAGCTGTGTCGACAACTTTCTCTTTGCCCTTTTTAAAAGAGGGGCCCAAAGAGGGTATGTCCTTGGATTCAAGCTTATGGCTTTGTTGCTCTTTGCGGGTTATGGTGTGTGTATCGTCAAAAATCCCCCAGTAAAGAACTCCGATGTAAACATCGGGTTCAGGAGGGCTTGACGAGATTGCGACAAGGCCTTCATCTCTGCCTCTGCCCATTCATGTTTGGACTGCACGTCAATACTCTATTGTTGTAGCTGATTAATCGCACGCACCATTTCCTCCATATCGGCCGAAGCAGGGCCTGGAGCTTGAATTGCCTCCATAGGAGAGTCCATGGAAAAAGTGAGAGATAGCAAAAAACTAGAGGGAAAACGGAGAGCAACAGTATCAAAACCGCTAAAAACTGAGAAAAATAGCTCAAGAAACAAGGATATGCACAACCTTGGGCTAAGGGAGCCTCAATTTGAAACTTGGAAAAGTGGGGTGATGGAAAGTGAATGTACGTTCCTTTACCCCCTCCTCCAAGCTTCTCCCCTCCTTTCATGCAAATAAGGACAAGTGGAGCCCAAGAAAGGCCTCATTTGTCCCTTCTGGATCTTGGGTTCAATGTGGAGGCCCACAGGCCTGCCACATGGCATAAGGATTTCAAATCTTTATAGAATTGGATTTTGGTCCTACTCCCCTCTTCCTCCTACGTACCACATTTCCACTCCAAGCTCTTGAAGTTTTGCAGGTACAGAGGGAGGAGAAGGTACGAGCTCCAAAAGGACAGAAACCAAAAACTGCCATAGCTTTCAACTTCAACTTAGAGTTTTCTTTGTTTCATAACTTTGAGTTTAAAACATCAAGCTTAAGCTTGCAACTTTAAGCTTAAGTTTATGTTTTCCATGAAGATGAGGACGGGGATTTTGTGGAGGCCCACTCCATCCCCTCCCCTCCATCACATCACCACAAGGTACAAGGGGAGGGAAGTACATTCCCCCCCCTCTCTCATACAAAGGGTGATAGCCGCTGCAGGCTGCAGCCACGAACAGAGATCAGGAGCGGGATAAAGAATAGCCCCCCCCCCCCCCCCCCCCCCCCCTCCCTCGGCTGGTCCGAACTTGGAGGCGCAGCGCCCACGCACGACCAGCCAGCAGGCAAAATAAAAAGTTTCAAGAAAAAAAAGGAACTATTATTACTTTAAGAAGATGGGGGGGGGGGCCTCCACTTTCTTAAGACAAAACAACTCTAAGTTCAAGAGTTACATATTCGATAAACCAATCACTTTCAAACTACAATTTGAAGGAAGTTATACAGTAACTCTTAGCTTAAGCAAAACCAAATAAGCTTTAAAGAAGCTTAGCGGTTTTAAAGTGCAAAAACAAAGGATGATCACCGAATCGGAAGGCGAAAAACCCTACCCTACCAGCGACCTACCACAAAAAGCTTATTGCAAGTGACAGATCTGAAGAATACTAAGGATTGAAGAAGTTACAGATTCACAAATCCTACGTGGGCTGGATTTTTACAAAAGCAAAGAGAATAATTCAGCCTAGTAGTAGAAAATGCTCCAAGGAGGCCAGAAGATCAACAATCCACCATAGGGCTTCAACCTGCTATCTTATGGGCTCCAAATTTGCCAACAGATCACCTACAATAGGGCGCTGGCTCTCCAAGCTTGCACCAAACCCTAGCTGAAGATGCCAATGATGCCAAATCCCACACAAGTCTCAAAAGCAACCGCTCTGATACCAAATGTTGCACACAAGCTCACAAAACCCTAAGTAAATACACAGAATTACCCAGCAAATTTGTCACTTTATTAATCTCAAGCAAATGTGTTGAAGAGTAATGCCTATTTTACCCCTTTGGCTAAGCACTAGTTAAGTTGTAAGTTGTACATAACTCATGGGGCATGTTATAAATTATATACATGAGACCCCCCTTTTGTAAGTTGAGTAAATTAGTGCAAGTGGCCCACTCCTATGGTTGACACCTAGACTTTCTATGCATGTATTCAAAATGTCATAGTACTAGGCTAAGAACTCTTTCTAGAAAAAGTTCCCAGACCTAATTAAGAATGATCACTATCCACAAATTGAAATAAAGAGAGATGCCACACAAGCAAAACAGAAACAACAATTTTTATTTTGATTTAAAGGTCACACAACCATAATGCCAAATTTACAATACCAATACTAGTTCTAGCTGAATTTCAAATGTAGCAAGTGGCACAGCAAACTTGACCAGGCTTACTATGGCTGAAGTGCCAACAAAGTTTTGCTGATATTTATACCTCTCATAAAGGATGGTTTCATCAAACCGCAAAATTTCCAAAACATCCTCTGCACACAAAGGACCAAGGAAAATTGTAAGAGCTCAACCAATCTTTGATTGCCAAACCACCTTAATCTCACGTATAGTAAGATAGAGATTATTCTTGAACCATTCATTTGAATTTTGCTATGCAAGTGAAACAGATGAGTTACTTCTATCTACATATTATCACTTAAAAATAGGAGCTATTGCATAAAACCTTCTCTGATTTCTAAGAAAACTTGGTCTAATACAAAAAACAAAACCAGAGATATCTAAGATAGCCCACAATGACAAGAACTACAAGGGGGCCTTTGAATCAGTATCGAACATACCAGAGGAGCTAAAAAAACGAGTATCAAGAAGCTCAACTAAAAATAGAAGTAAGCAATACAGAACCAAAGATCCAAGATTTGAAATAGGTTGCGATGGATCATGGCATGAGGAAGAAACAAAGACTTGTGACAATAGAACACTATCAATTGTTATGTCCCTCACTAGCCCAGGTTGGTTCAAAGCTAACTGCGGTTAGTTAGCCAGAGCCAGCAAGAGTTAGTCAGCGCTTGACCTTGGGTTAAGGGAAGCTTTGAAGGGTCTTGTTATAGCTGGAGTCTAGGACTTAGTAACACTTAGCAGACTACTTGAGAGGACATCCATCAGTCATGAAGTTGAGCTTATCTATTTTACAAAAGAGCAAGTTGCAAATATATTCACTAAGGGACTTGGTAAAACAAAATTTGAGAAGTTCAGAGAATTTCTAGGAAAAAAAATAAACATTAAGGGGGAGTGTTAGAAATTGATGTTTATTTTACGCTTAACGTTTCTCGGATTGTCTTGGTAGTTAACTTCCCTTTCACCTGATATAGATACTAGATTTAGGAGTGTGCTTTTTGCTTTAGCATTAGCTTTTACTTACGATAAAACAAGGGAATTATTACATAAGGAGGACTAGCACCCACCTCCATATTCATTGTAGTGAGCTTCTGCCTTAATGATATGAACCTGAATTAACAAATTTTTGCTCAATCAATTCATTGTTGTATATGTGCGAGTGCTAATCAAATTAGATCAAGAGGAGTAGTTCGGAGCCTACACTTTATGCTCTGATGAGGATGGTCATATTGTTATTGTTCTAATTTAGAACTGGATTTATCACTTAGAGAATAACTAAGGGCCTTTACCCAAAATAGGAAGCATCTATAGTAATCAGCTTCTTGCTTTTAGCTTTTGACAAGGACTAGAGAGAATATATAAGGAGGGCTGGTGCCCCACCTCCAATCATTAGCTATGCTCATTCTTCTATTGATCTAAGTTCTCTTCAGTCTCTTATGTTGATCTTGATTTGTGTGTGTGAGTGCTAATATGACTGGTTAACTCCTATCTAGAATTTGAGCATCAAATTCTGACAAGGGGGTGGTATAGGCAGTAGTATATAGCAGCATTGCTGCTTACTTATGTCGATGATATTGAACTCTTTGCCAAAGATGGAACAAATTCACAAAGGCACTTGAAATCTTTGTAGATTCCCCAACATGACAATGAACACAAACAAACAAAATAAAATGGCAATCGGCACAAGAGACAAAGAGATAAATGTCACATTTGAAAGTAGCCAACTAGAAGCAGTATCTTCCTAGACATACCTTGGCTTGGAGAAATGAAGCCGATCACAAACAGAATTCATGCACAGAAAAAAGAGTCTTTGTGATGTAAAACAAATGTAGGAAGATTGATTCATGGAATTAGAAGATGAAAAAGCTCCGAGTTACCACTTTTGTGTAGCCAGTACTTATATCCGGCAGCCAAATTTGGGGCCTAAATGTGCAAAAGGAAGCATGGAAGAGAATAAAATCCAATGAATAAAATTTATGGTAGAGGAATTGGGTTTAAACTTTAAAGAGAAAAAATCCTTGCAACAGAAGATCTCAATAGCTATAAGAAATGGGAGATGCATCAAGTATGGATTTTTTTGTAGGGTTGTAAAATCAGCCCAAAGTATTGATACAGCTAGCTAAAAGAATATAGGTGAAACATTCAACCAAATGCAAGTGAAGAGAAACCTTAAATCAAAGTTAGGATATTAGAGATGAAAAAAATGGATGAAAAAATGGGAGCTGATGATATATACAGAGAGAAAATACTTGCAAGAGAAATTTCAAAATTTTATAAGGAATGGGTAGATATAAAATACAAATAAATAGGAGAGAATATGTACACACTGATGAAGGAGAAGTGTAAGACAAAGCCCATGCATTGCTTCACTACCACAGGTGCAAAGCATATCAATAATTTTGAAACTTGCAAAACTGAGCACTGAAAAGCATAACGTATAGAATTAATCTGTTATCTTTGATGAGTTTTTGGGTGTATTTTGTGAAGACAAAAGGATAAACGTAGTCATCTAGAGCTTCTTTGACAAAGCTACGCTTGTAATTTCCTTTTCAGCCCATAGATCTTGATAGTCTTCATTGGATTCCAAAAAGTGCTCGTGTTTGTGTGTGCATGTGTGTGTGTGTGGGTGGCGTGATTCCCCATGTGCACATGTCTGTGTGCTTTGTGAGATTCCATTATAGCAGAGCACTTTGGGAGTGGAATACTCCAAATATGTAAACAAATAGCTCATTGGTAGCTACAATAAGCTTCATTTTAAAGTGGAAAACGGTAAACACAAGAAAGGCCAACCTTTTAGGCCCTACAAAATGCTCGGTTTCAAATGCATAACCAATATTACCAGGTGGAAGTGGAACAACGCGCTTTGTTGAAGATAATATTCTCATTCCCAAATCCAAATCCACCTTTAGAATCTACAAGCATCCAAAACACACAATGAAGCACTGTATTTTAGACCTACAACACTTTCACAGCAGCTACCCAACCTGTATTCATCGGCATTCTGACTATTTGATTTTATTGCAGACATGACCCCAAAAGCATTGCAAATGTTGGCCTGCTCTCACAATTATTTAAAAATATAAACATCCCTTCTAACTGAATAAGATACCTTACAAAAGCAAAGACACAAAAGTCATAACAACTTACCCATCTTAAGTGCTGCAACACCAGACTGCTATCTGAAGTCATCTCCAAAAGCCTCGCTGCCTCTGATGCTGCAGCCAGCTGGGATGCTGATAAGATTTTTGCACCAGTTGCATTGTCCCTTGATGATTGCAGAGCAGAAGCAGTTGATGGCAAAGCTTCAACAGGACCATCTTCCACTATTTTTTGCCAGATGTCCAAAGCTGATGACCACAATTGTTTGCTTTCATATAGTAGCGCCAATGCCTGCAACTGTCCCGAGCCTCTCAGCAAGCTTTCTACCTCCTCCTGCATCGCCCATGCAATCGGCACGGTCATGCTCCCTGCAGCCTGCTGCCAGTGGCCTTGCTGTGAAGCCACCTCTCCATCGAACTACAGCATTCCTAGCACCCAGCTGTTTCCAGCATCCAAAACGACATGCATGGATTTGAGCTCTACAGGCTACTTGCTGGGGAAAAAAGGCAAGCAGCGACTTGCACTTCCAGGCCCACCCAAAAAGTATCCCCAACTATTAAACCTCTCAGATCAAATCTTAACAAACAAGTAGGACCGGCTGATGCATTTGCAGATAACAAAGGAGTGGGAAATAGGATAACATCTAGTTTCAATGCCTACAGACAGATTAAGCTGAGGATTTCATATACAAGAAACGTAAGTCCTCAAACATGAACATTACATCCAATAAAGGCTAAGCTATTGTATATTTCCTTGCAATTTTGTCTAAAACATCAATGTTAAACGAGATGCAATGCAACATTGACAATATGGGAAAAAAAATTAGCAAGAAACACTGGAGGCACATGTGACACGCATTGTACACAAAATCCTCCAAAAAGAATAAGGTTAAATTTGCTGAATCACAGAATGATTGGCTGGGCTTGCTGTAAAATTTTCAGATTCTACTACAGTTATTACGAATTGCTTGCAAGCTCTTAGCTAGCAAAAACAGCTCTTTTGGATTGATTTGATGCTTGAAAACAATTACAGCTTTGTTTAGCATATGTTTTTCAATTCTATTGCATGTAGCCTGAATTTGTAGCAAAATGCGATATAACTAAATGCTAATGCTTAATGAATTATTAATGGATTCAAGAATCTGGAAAACCAATAAGCATGCTAGTTTTCAGGCAGACGTTGATACATATAATAGGTAGTAGGTACTTATGGGCTTATTAAGGATGTGAGAATAAATCTCTCTGAAAAAATTCTTCAGGACAACCACAGATTCCTTTACCAACACAAATCGTAACAATCCATTTAGTGACAACATACCCCTACACAGAAAAAGAAGACCAAAAACAACCAATATATGGGTGCTTGTGGGCCTGCACTTAAACAACATGATTCAGAGACTGTCTCAAGTCAATACTGCCATCTGAATAGGTAGAGGTGGCATCAGCATTCAAGGCAACAATCTAATCAATAACGATATGTGATCTAGTTCAAGTTGCTTGACTATCAAGAAAAGATACCAACAACTCTACCTATTAGCAGTCCTATATATTGTATCCATTGATATCACCAATAAACCATCACCATTTTGTCATATTCTCTACATTTACATTTTCAATAGTTGACTGTGTGGATGCCCCTTGTCACAATGTCAACAGGCATGACTGAGTCATCCCACAATGGTACTCTTGTAGCATAGAAATAGCAAACAGCATATATTATGCATCTCCCCAGCTTTTTCCATGGGGAGACAGGTATGCCACAATTTAACATTTTCCCCACAACGAAAGGCCTGTGATATGTTTAAAGGCCAAATCTAATTTTGTTTTATGGCCAATATACTTGTTGACCTTATTTCAACATGCTTGCTCTCCCTTACTAACATATAGAAACTTTCCTTCAATTTGGCCCTTTCTTCCACATAATCTAATGTGATCATTTTGCTCTAGTTTGCATTTGACTGATGTAGCTTTTCTTGTTGTAACCCATTTCTGAGTTATCTTTTCACATTCCTCTAGGATAACATGTTTCCCAGATCTCTGACCAGCTATCTTTTCGTTCTTCCTGATTTGAAAGAAGTTATATAAATGTGCAATGACAATGTTGTCTCATTTTGTGCTCCTAAATGAAAGAATTTACATGAATGAGCTTGTATAAGAAGACATTTCAATGGAAGAGAAGATGCCCCTTCCATGACTAGAATGACAGCACTAAAAGCGAACTCAAGCATCCTGAGAAAAGTGGGAACAGTCATACCAGAAGGCAACTGTTAGCAGATGCTGCCAGCTGTTGCAGCTCTTCAGAAGCACCAACTTCTATGTAGAGCATCATCAAGATAGTATCAACACCTTCTTTTACTGCAGGACTTAAATTTGACTGTCGCACAACTTTCCAATACCTGTAAAATGCTATTTCCTTTACATATCATACTTATTAGGTGAAACCACATCTAATCCACCTATTAGACCAAATATCATGAAATAATCAGAATAATGCATAGAAAGTAGACACTCAACCTGATAAAACTTTCAGACGCTAAAGTGAAGAAATGATCTCCTGAGGCAGCTCTTTTTGATGAAATACCAACCAATGAGTTCTCTCTTTTCTCATTGTTCTCGATGGGAGGTTCAAGTAAGCCTTTTTGAAAAGCAAGGAGGCCATTCTGGATCACTAAGACCAATGGTTGAGGAGGAGGATGCAAACCCCAGTAACGTTTCCGGGGAACCTGGGGAGGACACTATTTAGAATAAAGATACTATCAAGGACTTGTCCTAAAAAAATGACAGTGCTGGCACAGGTGATCCCTACACTGTCCAAACTTGTACTTGTAGATGCAGAATTGAACAATTTAGCTGATCTAAGTATTCCATTTTCAGAGATTGTACATAAAGGATATCGAATAGAGTAAGATATCAACACCTTGTACGGTCTCTACCACAGATCACATAGTTCCTTCCAGGCCACTCAATACCATGGAAAAAAACAAATTGCACGGTTTTTCTGTTTTTTTCAAAGAATCACTCTTAATGCAACACAAAAACCAGACCCAATTCTACATTCCAAGCAAGTAAACAGCAACTAAACTGCTAGTCTGCTATTTGCACCGACTAGAATACTGTGATCATAATCAACTATGTCCCTCACATATGCATCAACTTTCCAAAAGTTGCACATTCAAATACACATATGTAGTTACATAAATAGACAACATAGTATTTTTATATCAGAAAATATGCAAGAGTTCATAGAAATAGCATAGAAGTATCATAAAAACGTTTCCCCATATGGCAAGACAAGTTTCCCCAGCAAAAAGCATACCATTTTTTAAAGGCCAATATCAACCATTTTATCAATCTCTGGGAGTCTGGTTGACTTTATTTCAACACAATTTTGCCCCCCTTGCAGCATTAATCGCTTCCTCCCTCGATTTTTCCCTCTCTTCCAAATGAGCTTTTCGAATTGCATTGCACTGAATTGCTCTTGTTATGATGTGGCAATTCCCCATTCCTGTATCTCATTTCTTTTCTGTTTTCCTGGGGCTTCCAACCGGGAAACATTTCCTCAAATTAGGTAAGTGGCTGATACCCTTCACACACACCTGCCACAGATTGTCTCACATCACACATTTTTTTGAACACTTATGCACTTCACATCTTCCGTTCATTCTTCTACACTGCATTTCAGCGTGTTTGGGTACGCTGCATTTCAGCACACTACAATAGGCCAGATTGTTTCTTACACATAATTTTTAACACAATTATGCACTTCACATTTCTCTTTCTTTCTTCTATGCTGAATTTCAGCATGCTAAACTTCAAATGGGTATGCTACATTTCAGAAGAGTACACTTCTAATAGACCAGATTCTTCTCGATTTTGTATAATTGTTTGTGGGCTCAATAATTTGTAAGGATGATGGTAACCACCTTCTTCTTGTTGAATCAGAGTACACACCATTCGGTCAAAAGCCATAGAGATGGAGAGAGAACATACCATGCTTGTATTAGGGAATAATGTGTATGTGGAGCGAAATAACATACAACCATATAAATGTCCTGAGGTAATCCCAATAGTGAACCAATAGTATGTAGCCATATATATCGAGCATATGGATCTTGCTTAACCATCTTAACTGCGGTGGCTCTGTATAAACAAGCTACTCCGCCAAATCCACGACAGGTTTTCCCCTCACAAATGGGCTGAGTTGGACTGAATGAGAGATGAAATGTAAAAACATGTGCTGATATGAATGATAGTTGGATGATATAATGTCATAAACATGTCCTGCTGGTCATGAGAAAGGTCGTAATGCAAGTTGTTGCAGAAAGTAGAGTTGTCGTCATCTGGAGGACTATCTATGAGATGTGTGTCTCCTCGTGGTAAGGTATGATGTATAGTGAGGTGGCATATGTGGTCCAGATATGTAAGTCTTCAAGGAGAGCAAGTGGAGCAAGAGGGATGACTTCCAACCAAAAGGCGCCTGTAGAGGAACTGAATAGTACAGGTTCCTAGAGTGGGTGTTAATGCAAAAGAATTGGAGAGCATTTGGTTGACCTTTGTAGATCAAAGAGGACTCCCTTTTATTTATCGGTGTTGGTGATATTTTCCTTAATATTTATGGTAGCTTGAAAGAGACCAAGGGAATCAATCAACCAACAAAGTTCTCAAAGTTATGGCAAAGGTTATCATGTCTACATTATTTGATTTAAGGGGAGTCAAGTTGACTTGATCCAAAAGAAGTTTGAAATTTATGAAAATGTAGCTCAGCACAAAAAGAAAATAACATACTATGCCTCTTAATAAAATCAAAAATGGAGTAAGGGCTTCATTCTTGGAGCTTAGAAGATAAAGCCTCTGACATTTATCAAAATTTGTGCAATTAAAATTTAAACCCAGTAACCAAAGCTTCTTGCACTTTCATAAAGAATTTGTGCTTGAATTTTAAAATTTGTGTTAGACATTATATTTAATGTTAAGTCCAAATTCTGTTAAAAAAATTTGTATTAGATGATTTTGATTATTTACCTCTGAAATTCTTTTTCCATTTTTGCAAGAAAAGTTGACCATCTAAAACCCTTGAAAGAAGTCATACCATTTGGATTGACCAACGATCCTGCTACTTATCAACGATTTATGAACCATCAATTTCAATTTAGTTGAATTTATTCTCTATATATCATCCATTGAAAGCAAAGACATGTTTTTTCTTTGACTTTGTCCCACGCAATGTTGCGTCGAAACGCCTTTCCGAGACCCTGTGTTCCGAAACGCCGGAACACTGCAAAAAAAAATCCTGTACATTTTTTTTTACCGCCCGCGAAGCCCCATTTTCCAGCACGCCATTAGGAGAGAAGAGGAGCCTGTGGGGGGAGAAGTAGGTGGCCAAATGGGTAGTGTGAGCACCCTATCTTGAGACCTTGATGATTGCAAGGTGAATGTAGCACTCAGAAGTGGGCAACAGTGATTAGGTGAGGATTTGCAAGCAAAGCAACTTCTTCGAGCTTTTCTTCGCCCTCTTTTTCCTTGCTTTGTTTGGAGGCTATAGTGCATCATTTTGAGTGATTCTTGTTGCTAAGATTGGCCACAATTGCTAAGGAGAGAGTGATTGCATGTTTCAAGCCTCTTTAGGCATAGGAGGTCACTGTGAGCATTGGTGTGCATGTGGGCATTTTGCATTGCCCTTTTTTTCTAAGTTTTGGGGTTAGGGCTTAGGGATTTAGGGTTTTTGACCTTTTTCGTAGTGCCTTGAGGGTTTCTGCAGTCATCCCTATGGTGGGACGAGGCATGTGGTCAGAGGTGGATCTCTTGGAGAGGGATACCGTTGTTTTTACAGGTTCAGGTGCATGTAGATGGCATTGCATGTTTTGCGGCGCCACCTTTTGCAGCACGACGACGAGGATCAGAGCACACTTGCTTGGTTTGACCAGGCCAGATGGGCGACCTTGGCATTACCCCATGCATGTCAGGTCTTGCACCTGAGCGAGAGCACCTACTGAGCCCAGGGTACAGATTGGTAGGCAGTTGGGTTCTATTGGCACAAGATCAGGGGATGGCAGTAGTGGAGCAGGGCCATCACGGCCTAGTTCATCAGTAGCAGGCCCATCGCGGCCTCCATCGGCAGCAGCAGCAGCGGCAGGGCCATCATGGCCTATTCCATTTGCAGCAGGCCATCACGCACTTCATCGGCAGAGCCAGGCCCACCACGGCCACCATCAGCCACAGCACCAGGTCCATCATCTACAGGAGAGGCTTTTCCATCAGGGGAGTCAGTTGGGGGAGGGCCTACTGAGCGTGTTGGCCCAGGTTCAGCAGCGGGGACAGTTCCTATGGCAAGTATGGGAGGTACCCGGTGGAGCACGCGCACGACCTAGAGTCAGGCCAAAACCACATGCAGCTACACATGACAGGGCGAGCAGCTCTCAGGGGTGTGGATGCCTCTCGAGATGGCGCTGCTGAGTCTGGAGAGTTCATCTATGAGCATATACGTGCAGCAGTCATTGAGGTTGGGACACAGGAAGTGGTGCAGGTGGTCACCGACAATGCTAGCAACTGTGTGACTATGGGTGAGCTTTTGGAGAGGGACTACCCTGCTATAGTATGGACCCCATGTGCAGCACACTGCATCGATCTTTTGATGCATGACATAGGAGGCCTCCCTTGGGTTTCCACCATCACATCTATTGCCATCTTCTGGGCACATTTGTAATCAGGAAGAAGAAGGCCTTGCCATGTTCAGGACATATAGCCCGCTAGAAACCAGCACCCACACGATTTGCCTACCACTTCGTCGTGTTGGAGCGGTTGCTTTGAGTTCGACCTGCATTGGCTTTTAGCATTGTTGAATTGTTTCTTCCTATAGTGCAATGATAACTTTTCTGATTTCTATAGGATGTCAGCTATCTGAAAGAAGTGGCTTGACAGGTGGAATTTCTTCCACAAGCCCATACATGCAGTTTCTCATTTGCTTCACCCTATGTGGGCTATTGGGGCCATACGCACAGATGCCGAGCTTGTTGACGGCTGGAGGGGATCCACACGAAATGTGTATCAAGGTCAAGGTTGTCCCTCTTTATTTGTGGCATGTGCTTTTTGATGACCCATTCATTTCGAGGATCTGACAATGTCCTGTCTTATTGCAGGTCAAGGCCCCCTCTTGCACGGGATCGAGAGATAGATGCTAGATTTTGAGCGTAGACAGGGATGTTTCATTGGATCTCATGGTGGGTATGACGAGTTTTTGCCGGAGCCGCTCACGTGATGGGTGTGGTGGGCAAATCCACCCCTGATATCAATACTCTTGCCACCCGCATCCTTGCTCAGAATTGTTCCGCTTTGGCTTGTGAGCGGAACTGGAGTACTTGGTCTCTTATGCACACAAAGAGACACAACAGGCTCGTCGTCTGAACAGGTTGGTTTATCGCACCGCCAACTTGAGCCTAGTCAAGCATGTAGAGAGATGGTACACCCAAGCAGGTGAATCCCAAGGAGTGCCATACTACAGTAGGCCATGCACACAAAGAGGCTAAGGCTGATGATGAGATAATTTCAAAGTATCATTGGGAGCTGGCACGTCATGATAGGAGGCAGCTAGACCTATGGCCAGGGCCGATGCAGAGGATGCAGGAGAGGAGGGTGGGGATGAGGCTGAGGGGGGATTGGATGACGATGAGGATGAGGAGGATGAGGCCTTGGATGACGAGATGGAGATGTACATTGGAGATGATGTGGGGTGGGTAGATCTAGATGTCGAGACACAGGCCGAGCCTACATCAGCTGTACGTAGAAGGGGGGGGGGTAGGCGTAGGGTACGCCTGATGGATTTACATGTCGAGCCAAAGGTAGCAGCATAATAGGCAGAGGGAGCAGTGGCCCAGTGGGGGCCGGGCCTGGTAGACCTAGAGGTAGAGGCAGGGCCAGAGGCAGAGGCAGAGCACTTGATAACATTCCTATTAGAATAAACATAGCAACCACTCTCCGACAATGATACAAATAGAATGTCATCCATGAACCCTCTACAAGCAGTAGATTATCCCCAATAGAAATATTAAAGCACGCAATACTTCCTCACACAAAGCACAACTTGCTTCACTTAAAAAGACTTAATATAAATTTTCTAAGGCTAATCAATAACATGTCGTCAACGAATGAATCATGTTGTTTCTATGAGGCTAAACAACAACTTGAGCTTCCAAAAATACAACTGAATCTACCACATGACATCTCATGAACTTGGATAGATTCAAGAACTTGAAGAGAACATCATTATAAATAAAACTTTCTTCGATTCAAACTAGAACCTACCAGTAGAACTGATCTTCAAAACTTTAATAATTTCAAGACTAATTTGGAACCACCACATGAATAAGCAACTATGACTTGGATGGTATCCAGGAATTTACTTGGCAATCACAACAAACAATCACTTTGATTTATCATAAATCTCATGTGATATTAGTTCGGATAGACAAGCAAGTTTCTACCACATAATTGGCTACTATGACAAAAACAAAAAGACCCCTGGATCTTTCTATTTGGATTGATATCAATACAAAGCTTTAGATTGCTCCTTGATCTTTCTCAAACCGATATGAAGTACGGTGATACTTGATTGTTGTGTCCACGTAAAAAAATACCAATTGATAATCAAACTCCCTCTTAAAGTTAAACCTTGCTTTCTAGATTGAACTTCCCACATAGCTTGTTACAACTGCCACCTGTAACAATGAGCTTATCGTTTGCACTACAATAAGAAACTACGCTAACAAACATTAGCACCAAGTTCCAACTCCTTTGTAAAGTTTAAGGATTAATTTCAAAACAAATTAGTATACTATCCGTCGTAGATAAAACCTTGTGCACCATGCATCATGTACCAAACAATGGTATTCTTAATAGCACCACATGTAATTCTGTTGCTTGCACCCTTGGTACTTATCCAATATAATCGACACCCTATTAAAAGTTCCGTAAATTTCACCTTAATCATTCACTTAAGTATGCTTCAAATTTCTCATAGAAATCTCCAACCAACCACAGCCAATACCATGCGTTCCTACATGCAACCCTAACTAGGAATACCTTTGGCGTTTAGGTCTTCTTAGAAATATCCATCCATAACCTCAACCAACAACATGCACATCTACATGCAACCCCAACTAGGTCTACAATTGGCGTTTTGGTTCGTTTTCACACCTTTGACGGAAAATCAAATGCACATAACTCAAAATAGGCCATCCTAATGTTGAGTTCTTCTCCACGTTGTTAATGAAAAATCAACTAACTTTTGCATACTCTGATCTTTGACTTGGCTGAACCCTAACTTTTAAGGTAAGATTCCTTGACCAAAATGTTGCCCTCAACAGCGAATTCACTTCTCCGTGTTGGTGCCCTAACTTGTAGATCTCTCTATGATCTAACAGCTTGTTGAAACCCTAATAGGGTTGTGTGCGACCGTAGCAATCAGGTGCCCTAAATAAGCTCTTTGATGCTCTAGCACCATGTATGTCCTCTAACTTTGAATCTATCACACACTATGGCTAGTTTGTAAGCACCAAATCCACACATTTAATATTTGATCTTGAAGGACATTCTCTTACTTGCTCTTAAACAATTTTACCGTCACTTCTCATAAGACACTATAACTAAAAAAACATGTATTGCAAAAGAAGGCAGAATTGTATGCCTACGAAAGAACAGCATGTCAAATGCTTTGATTGCATAAACTGCAAGTAATCATCTCTGAGACAACATTGAATACTAAAAGAGGATAGGCAAGATGGTATGACCCACCAAGGCTCGCCATCGAAAAGTTAAAGAGGGGAAAAATGGAAAAAGCTCTGCCGGTTCTACAATTTTGGAGAGTAACAGGTTATCGATTGCTTCCTTAAAATGAAGATCAAATAGCTGTAGAAAGCCAGCCTCTGCATAGACTATCGCCAACCTCTCATCTGCAGTTTCTTCCCCTTCCATCACACCTTCCTTAGCTAGACTGATAGCTTCCTCAAACTCTTTCTTCTTCAAGAGCTCCTTGGCCTGCTCGTCCAAAGGAACTCGCACTAAGCCACAAATCTGCAAATCAACAAAGACATCAAAGTAAGTCTGAAAGGTTGGAACTAGCATAGACAGAGGTAATGATCTTTGTTGCCACTTAAGACCAAGACAAATATCCTTTGAACTTGGAGAAACTAGTTGTGGGTAAGGCACTACAATATACACACTCTTCTATCCACTTTCAAGAAGGATCCCATGTGTATAACTACTCACCTTCGAGGCGTTTGCCACCACAAGTAGAGAACCATCATCGTTGTCTGCCACCAAATGTGGCCCTGTTGTTGCATCAAAAGAGAGAGACTGCAATTTTTGTCCTGTTTCAGAATGAAAAAGGTCCAAAACCCCTTGCCTAAGGACCAAAACATAAGGAGGGCTTTGTCCAATAGCATCTGGAATAGCTCCAAAGAACACACTTCCTCCAACAGGTTGCCCCTCTTGATTCACAATTATGCCCACATTGTCAATCAGGAGAAGAACTTCTAGATCTTTAGGGATTGGTTTCAGCAAGGGTTTCCAGGGACTCTCTTCTGGCCGAGAAAATAGCTGAATGGCATGCCCATCCAAAATGGAGAACATGATAAGTTCACGTTGAGTTCCCACAAAAACCGAATTCTCAAGGCATGCCATGGTCAGTACCCCCTCAACACCCGTCACCATCTCTTTCACCAATAATGCAGTGGGCAAAGCTATTGATCCATCCGAGCTCAATCCCTTGCTTTTCTTATTCTTCACAAGCTCCAGAGGAAAAACCTTGAAAAGGAGCAGCTTCTTCTTCACAGAAACTAAGAGCAATTCACCAGGCTCTTCTGTAATGGACTTATAAGAACCTCCCCCATGTAGGGTAGTTGATTTACTTGTGGCTATCGCAGAGTGAGCCCTGGAGATGAGACCTCGAGTCATAGCAGAGGCACCCTTAGTTGCAGCCATTTTCTCTACTAAGCTGAGAGAAGATAAGTCTAGTAGAATAACCTGCCCTGCAGAAAGTACAGCAATTCGACTGGCTTCTGGAAGAGGACAGAGAAGTTGCAATGGATTTCTTCCTATGGCTCTCTGTGCTTTTAGAACTATTTCGGTATCTGTTTGAATGCCTGCTCCCAAATTTGAACTATTCAGATCATTTGAACTCAAACCACTGAAAGGAGACGCCGGCACATAGTTTTGCTCGCTTTCAAGCTCTGCTTTAGAGTGCAGAGGACGAGTAAATTCTGGGTTTGAAGGGGAGGGGGGCCGAGGAGATGTGCGTTTCAGCAGAGGAGAGGAGGCAGAGGTCGAGGCCGGAGAGTAGGTCTGATGAGTTGAGGGAGACCTAGAAGCTGATGGTGGACTTTGGAGCTGAGAAGCGATGCCCGCCGCTGAAGAAGGGGAGTAAGGAGAAAAGGGTGCTTGCTCCAATTGCCGCGGAATGCTATGGATTGCAGATGCCGATGGAGATTGTCTACTGTCAGATGATTCCGAAGCTACTGAATCAGACTGTGCATCGTTGCTACGGTTTTGAATGGGGGATGCCATCGACAAGGGTGAGGCGCCATTCCTCTGAAAGGCAGCAAAATTGTCTGTAGCTGCCAAGCTGGGAGAAAGAAGAGACACAGACGGGGGTGGTGGCACCAATGATGGCTTCCATGCATAAAGAAGAAGCCGACCATTATTTGTGCCAATGTAAAGGAGGTAAGAATCCCCTTCCTTGGTGACGGCTATAGAATGGATGTGAGAAGCAGAGGTATCAGCCGCTCTCAAAGGGTAAGCCTCCAATGCTAATCTCAGTATTTTCCTTTCCTTGGATAATGACTTCTTCATAGCCGCTGTTCAAAAAGCTTTCCTTGAAACGCAATCCAAACAAGAGACTAGCCAAAAGTGTGAATTCATTGACGCAAGTGCGTTACCTTCAGTCACTCTATGTATATATTCACCGATCCACAGAAGAGCTTAATATACAATATATTTGAATGTATGTGTTATCCGTCCTTCAACCTGTGGATCAACATAGTAGCCAGAAAAAAGACTGATCGTTTTCTCTTGCTCAACCCTAATAAAGGCTGCTTGATTCCCGGAAACTTTCTGTTGCTCAACCCTAATGAATGCTGCTTCATTTCTGGAAAATGGCAGCCCTAATTCTTCGCTGGGATTCCAGCTCTTGATGGGTAGCAACAGAACCAATCACCATCGTCAGCCTAACGAAAATGATCAAAATGATATATGCCAACGGACTAATGAATGGATCGTCACAGGAGTAACTGGAATTGCAAATACCAACTCTGCTGCTGCTGCTGCTGCTGCTGCTGATGGATGGATGATTCTTCTGTGGTCGTTAGTGCTGATCTTCAACTCTAATTGTGCTGTGACTTCTGCTTCACGTGGGCAGGAATACAGCCAACAAATTATCTCATCAATGTAGCTTTCCTTGAACACAAATTCTTCTCAAAAGAAGAAAAATTGTGATCAATAATAGTGAAAAAGAAGAGAAAGAAGCATGGGATCATTGAAACACTGAATTATTATTACTTGCACATAGTTGCATGCACACATTGGAGGACTTTTATTATGATGTGGGGGCCTCTTTGTGTGAGGGTTGTTTTGTTCATCTCACTGTTGACTTGTTCAGAAAACCTCTTTTTACCTGCCCAAATCAAACCACCGGGGTAAAAAGAGGAGGGAGTGTGACTTGTATGGGTAGAGTTGTTCACTACCACTAGCACTTTGCTAGCACACTTTACTAGCAAGGTGCAGGCTCTAATCTCGACCACTATGTAGTGGGGAGGACCCCCCCATCCGAGGTCCTTCTGCCATAGGAAGTGATGCCCAAGGGTCTCACAAAGCAGGCGGAAGGCCAGAGGGCAAAGGCTTGCCCTTGCGTAATGACATGTGCGAAGATTGTGTTTTTTTTGGTGTTTTTTCCCGCGTTTTCTTTTTTTGCAGTTTTTTTTTCACGGTTTTTTGTAATTTCAAAAATAAAAAGAATTTGACATTTTCCTTTTATGGGATTTTTTTTCTATGATTTTTTGTTGCGGATTTCTTTCTTCTTCTTTTTTTTCTACAATTTTTTTCTGGTTTTTTCATTTTTTGCAAAAACAAAATTCAATTTTTTTTATAGAATGTGCATTTGTTATGCTCGTCGTGCACATTCCATCTGACTCTATCCACTTGAACTTATAAAAAAATTGCTCACAAAAATTCCTAGTTCTATATCTACATGAACATTATGCTTCTGGAGGTGCCTCCAAATTTTTAAAAAATTTGAGCACTCGGCATTACGTGTAGGAGAAGGCCCTCGGGGGGGGGGGGAGGGCTTCCCCTACCGTGATAACCTAATGATTTATTTTTCTAAAAATTGCCCGCGAGTTGCTAAGAATAATAAGTACGTGATCAAGACTTTTTAATAATAGTAAGCATATCATACAGAGTCTAATGTGCTTTTGTAAATGTCTAAAATAGTAATAGTGCATTACACATTTATTACTCCATCGATTCTTGGAATAATAAATTCAGGCGTGATATTGTGGCTTTTAAGGTTTCACCAAAATACATTGTGAAAAAATCAGTAGGTTGTTACGTAGGTAATGGCCATTGGGAGGGCCATTACCATAAATAATCCGGTACCCGACAACGAGTGGTGGAGGCCACGAGCTGTCCCGGGACCAGATTATTTGTGGTAATGGTCCGACCAATGGACCATTACCTCACGTAATTGTAGTTCGACTGATTTATTTAGGCCTCTCTCTCTCTCTCTCTCTCTCTCTCTCTCTCTCTCTCTCTCTCTCTCTCTCTCTCTGTTGCACTCTCTCCTCTCCAAGGCTCTCTCTCTCTCTCTCTCTCTCTCTCTCTCTCTCTCTCTCTCTCTCTCTCTCTCTCTCTCTCTCTCTCTGTTGCTCTCTCTCGCGCTCTCTGTCTCTCTCTGTCTAGCGCTCTTTCTCTCTCACGTGCGCGCTCTTTCTCTCTCTCTCTCTCTCTCTCTCTCTCTCTCTCTCTCTCTCTCTCTCTCTCTCTCTCTCCAATGCTCTCTCTCTCCCCCTGTTGTGTTGTCTCTCCCTCTCTCTCTCTCTCTCCCCCTCTCTATTGCTCTCTCTCTCTCTCTCTCTCTCTCTCTCTCTCTCTCTCTCTCTCTCTCATTTCGATAAAAAAAAATGGGCCCTATATTATGCAAAATAAGCCCAAAACGGCCCAAAAATTAGTCGAACGGCAATTACATGACATGTAAGGAGCTTAGCTTTGTAAATGGCATTGTTGTGTTGTATATATGTTGTATACAAGTTGGTTAATCATGTACACACAAAAAAAACGAAAAACTAAAAATTTGCATTTGTGGTAAGCCACATGGCAATAGGGTATTGCTCGAGTCTAGGTCTCTAAAATTTCACCATCCCAAAGTTTTTGACGACTCCATTTTACAAGAAAGAAAAGCATGATAATGTAATCTGGGTCTCTAAAATTTTGTCATCCCAAAGTTTTTGACAGCTTCATTTTAGAAGAAAGAAAAGCATGGTCGTCGTCTCAAATTTTTTGACAAGCGCTGCATTTTACAAGAGATGAAAGCATGAAAATGTAGTCTAGGTCTCTTAAATTTCACCATCCCAAAGTTTTTGACAACTACAAGAAATGAAAGAATGGAAATGTAGTCTGGGTCTCTAAAATTTCACCATCCCAAAGCTTTTGACAATTGCATTTTACAAGAAATAAACCATAGTTGCAACGAATCGTGATTCGCTGGATTCGCGATTTGCTGCAAAGAATCGTTACAAAAAAATTCCAGATTCATAAAGGATTTTCGGGCCGCCTCTCGCGGGCAGAACCGCGCTACTAGAGGAGGAGGCAATTTTTTTTCTTTTAAGCTAGCATGTGGATAGGCGACAGGCATCTACTCGGCGATACGAAGGTGGTGTGCACGGTGCCAGGGGGATTTAAGCTTCGTGGAGAGTGAATCGATCAGTTTTTGATATTTGAGAAATGTAGGCTTGATTATTTGCAAGTGTTGACATTGAGCTGTAGGCAACCAAATCGAGCGTAGTTTGGCTCTAGACCACCTTTCTTCATGCCCACGGTGATTCCTACGGCATCAGTTTCAGCCGTTACGGCATGCCTAGCGAGATTTGAACACCACATTCCAAATGCTTGTGTATTTTTGCCATTTTCACAAAACTTACTTGTGGGCAACCGATTCATGTGATGTCTGAGCCTAGAATGCATTTCCACATGTCTACAAAGACTCCTGTGACCTCCGTTCCGCCCGTCTACGTTTGTATCACAAATTTCAATTTACATGCCCTAATTCCATGTTTTTTAGGGTTTAGGCATGGAGCATCGTGCAAGCATCTGCCAGGGGGGTGGTTTAGGCCTACACTGCACTCCTTTATGCCTACACGGACTCCCACGCTAACATCAGTCGCCCGTTATCGCTCATACTGAAATAATTCTATCCCATGCCCTAATCGCATGTGTTTTTTGGCACTTGCTATGATGTGTGAACTGGGATCATTGTGATATTTTGAGCTCTTATATTTTGAGCTCTATTTGAGCTCGGTAATGTTGTTCAATGCAGTGTATTTTTTTCTACTGAACATTTGCTTGCTTATTTTTGTTTGCAAGTTTGATCTCGTGTTGATATGATGCCAGTGCGGGGCCGAGGTTGAGCTTACCGACGTGGATGTGGCTACACACCATGGCTCAGGGACCCACAGATGGAGATGCTTGCATTGCGGTGATCACTCCACGGGATCACTCACCAGGGTTAGGGCTCACTTGCTACAGGTCAGAGGGCCAGATGGGCGGGGATTGGGCATATTTGATTGCCCCAAGATTTCTGATGAGGATATGCAGAGGTTCTCTAGCATGTACAAGCCCGATACTACATCATAGGGTTCTAGACAGGGACATGTAGCAGGAGTAGCTACAGGCAGGCAGGCAGGGCTCACAGGCAGGCAGACAAGGCCTACCATGGGTACAGGGCCCAGTACATCACGGGTAGGTCATGGTGCAGGTGTAGGGCATACTACATCACGGACTAGGCATGGTACATGTGCAGGACCTAGTACATCACAGGCAGGGCATGGTATAGGTGCAGGGCCTAGTACAGCACCTTCAGTTCCATCTGCAGCAGCAGGGCCTAGTTCAAAGGGACAAGCATCAGATGAGCATGCTGGTTCAAGAGCAACGGGTCCTTCTCATCCCTCCTCTTCGGCAGGAGATGCACCACATGCTTCAGTAGGTGCTACCAAAGAGAGTGGCACACCCATAGATCAGCCATCCATTGGGCATGCTAGACCATGAGCACCATATATACAGCAAAGAGGGGTCCCAGACAATAGACCCTTGATTGATGCGGGTGGCAAAGAGAGTAGCAGGCCTTAAGCACTCGACTTGCTGCCCAGTTCTTTTACGAGTGCGACATTCCTTTTGTTGTTGCTGACACTTGAGTGTTCAGGGAGTTCTAGTCTTTTGGCCTTCTAGTGCTGTAACAGTAGATATCTAACCGTTTACGACGGTTGATATTAAAATAGATGCTCTTTTTTCAAGGTCAAATAATTTCTGTTCGCGAATTATTCGCCACAATTCATCTCTTCGTCTCAGCTTCGTGTTTCACGAATTGTTCGCGACACTTGTCTCTTCGCGACATTTTTGTCTTTCGTAAATTGTTCACGACAGATGTCGCGGATTGTTCGTGACAATTTCGCAACATCTGAGGTTTGAACAAGAAACAAAATATTTTGCAACAAGATTCTGTTCGCGAATTTTTTAAACTTCCAAGAAAGCCACGAGCTTCTACAAGTAACTGTTTTGCGAATCTTTCGCGAATATTTCGAGTTGACTGCAAGACAAAGTTCGCGAATCCTTCGAGGTTGATCACGAATAAAAATGTTTTGAGTTCAAACTGCGCACTTTATTAGTAGAATCAAGATCTGTCTGATCAGTTGTTCTACAAAATTGGGTACATATAGGACTTTACAAAGTAGCTTAGATTGATCATTTGCAAAGCTCAATCTCACAGTACCTTCACCTTTAATAGCCTGTGTGCTATTATCACCAAGGTGAACATATTTGTTGGTACTGTAGGGTGTATAGGACTCAAAACAGCCGATGAGACTGGTCATATGCTGAGTGGCACTGGAATCCAGGAACCAAGAACTGTTGTTGGATGCTCCTTGATGGCTGGTCATGAAGGCATCACGATCCGCTTCTTGAATGGGCTGTGGAACTTCTATAACTGCATTGGCCACTTGATTCGACTGTCCCTTGCTGTTGTTCTTTGCTTGTAGTATCCGGCTGTCTTGAATCTCGTGGTTGTTTCTCTTGTAGTATCTGTAGAACAGCTTTTTCTTTGTCTGCGAATTCAACTGTTCTTTGTGTTGTGCTCGTCTATGGTCTTGTTTTGATTGCTTCAAACCTTCCTTCTTCTTCTGCTTAGTCATTCTCTTGTTGGTGTTGAAGAAACAAAATGTTTCTGATTACAAAGCCTTGCTAGCTTTCAACCCTTCGCCTGACGAAGATGTTCGAACTCGAACATCTGGAGAAACGAAACACGAAGAGTTTCGCGAACACGAAAGTCAACAAAGACGAAGACGAACGGTTCGCGAACACGAAAGATCCACGAACGAGATTCCTTCGCGGTCCAGTACGGAAGAAGGCAGATGAGGTAAACGAAACCTGTTCAGCGCTCATGTCCCAAGGAGTACCACCAAAGATTATGCAAGTACCCAGAAGTATAGTAATCTGATCTGATGGCATGACGTCAGCAGATACTCCCTAGGTCGTGACTAATCTGCCACTCTTGTAATTCTCTGGTTAGTTGTAGATGCTTAATCACTCTAATCTTAGATTTACACAGAGAGACTGTACTTACTGGTGATGCTAGTAAGCAATCAAGATGATATACAGAATACATGTCCGCCTGCGCGTGAAGACAATTCTATCTAGGATCAGAAGATCCAACTGTTCGCTAGTGAAGCGAGACTACTACTCGTGAGAGAACCGTGTTTCTTTCATGCCAACACACTGCGTGGATTCGCATGCAGTGCTTGAAGAAATTTAGAGAAAATTAATATAGATAATTTACGTAGCCAAATATTAAGCATCAAAACATCAGACAAATAATTTGTCGCGAACAACTAGACAAATTATTAGTCGTCAATTGTTCGCGAAAAGCTAGACTAATAATCAGTCACAAAAAACAAGACTAAATATTAGTCGCGAACAGCTAGACTAATAATAATTCGCGAAGAGCAGACAACCAGATTAAGTAACTAGAAAGCCAGACAGAACGTAGAAAAGCATTGCAATATTGACACAAATCTGAACGCAGAACAAACAAAGCTGTAATCAGATCAAGTATAACGAAATATACATGTCAATAATGTAGGTGAGCACAAAACAATAGCGGACGTAACCTCATGCTCCACAAAGCTAGTCACACAATTTGTAAAGGTGATAAACCTATTACTGACAATACATCTAGAAGAAAGAATCAATGCGCAAAGGCATCTAAAATGTCTATCTCTGATTATAAGTGATGTTTCGTTCTCTCTCTTATGTTTTATTCTGATGTCATTCTGATGCTGTTATGTTACACTTGACTGAATACGTAGATGGTATTCAATATATACATAATTTTTACAAGTGTGCAAATGAAAAAGGTACAAAAGTGGTTGTGCTGTCTGTGGGAGATCGTGGATGGTTGTTGTCGTTGCCCAATCTGATTGCACAGTGCATGGGATGAGTGTGACGAGGCCGTGACGTCAGCCTTCACTAAAGTTAATGTTGATGAAAATGCGAAAAATGCGACACTCTGACAAATGCCTTAAAAATCGATTTACAGGGTACCTTCGCTTTTCTATAAGGGCACCTTTGGCATTTGTAGGGCAGTGTCGCCTTTTTCGCCTATCATAAATCACGTGTAAAAACATAGTGTCATCTTTCTCGTCTGTCTTATTTTACATGTAAATATGCAAACTGTGCGACAACACAAGTAAAGTACAGCAGCATGAATGGAGGCAAATTAACATAGGATTTAGGAGAGTAAAGGAGATAAATTCATAAAAACGCAAAGTATGTGGGTGCAGGCTTCTTCAGGTTTAGGGTCGAGAAGGTGCGGAATAGGGTCACGTCTCTTTCTGGTGACAAAAGTGACTAGGCGCATGGCCGTAGAAGTGATCTGCAGCACAAATATCCAGTAAAATTTTAGACAATAGTTGAGATGTGGTTAGCAGCATCAAAGGAAGAAAGCATAACAAATGGAAAAAACTATACCTCTCTGATCCATGGAAGCACACACAGGTCATGGATGAGCAAGTCTATGCAATGTGCAGCACAAAGTGTCCACACAATGTTGGGGTGCTCTCTCATCATAATCTCGCCCATCCGCTTGCAGTTCGAAGCGTTGTCAGTGACAACCTGAACCACGTGCTCCACCCCAATGTCAACAATAAGATCTCTACCATGCTCCCATATAAAATCGGTTGTGATGACTCCACCACCTCGAGTGGAATCCATGCCACGTAGGAATACTATGGAAAGTAGGCAAGATATCAAGATATTGATGACGGATCGCCGCAGTCCATCCATCACTCAATATTGTGCATCCATGTCTGCCACAAAACACCCATTAACCACATGCAAAAATTGCGCCACCAGTAAATTCTAAACACATGCAAAGAGATAATAAAGACAAAGTGCTTACTCCTGCCAAGTTGAGCGAATGGAACTCAGCTCCCGTGTGATGGTCTTCTACTCTTGACAAAGCAACTTGCCTTGCAGTGCCTCTCGCCTAGAAGGTGTCCATGTAGCATCCACGGCCGCCATCTAGCTGTAAATAAAAGGCCAAAAGACTTGTCCTATAGCAATATAAATACATGTGCACTACTCGTTGTAACTCACTCAATCAGAGACACAATAGCGAGATAAGACAACAAGAGATGTATATTGATTAATCAAATTCAGAGTTATAAAAATTTGTTTTTGATCAATAGTTTCTTATTGTCTAAATTGTCTTAAGTTGTCTCTTACTTCCGCATATAATTTTTGCACGCATATTCAATCAGAGCTAATATTGTTCTATTGGTACATAGATCAGATATAGTCTCGATCGAAGACACTGATATTAGTTTTATATATTCAAACTTTCATCGTGTTCTCTGTGGAAGAATAATTACTATTTTTTCTACAATGGTATCAGAGCATACAGAATTAAAACTAATACAGTGATATCAGGACAAATCAGATCATCCCTCTCAACATTCTTCATACATCCATCAACAAGCCGCTATCTGGAGTGATTCGAAAAATTAGAAGATGTCGTCCATCATCAACATTCAAGCTAAGATCACTAAAATCTTGGCACTAGAAGGTTCAAATTACTTGATTTGGAAATTAAAGACTTCACTCTTGTTGAAGAGCGAAGGTCTATGGCAATGGGTAGAACCAATAGAGGAGAAGCCAGTAGCTACTCCTGGCAAAGAACTTTGGGAATGGAGTTTAAAAAATGACAAAGCTATAGCAATTATTGCGTCTTTAGTGCATGACAATATAATGCAGATCTTACATCAATTTCGAATGTAAAAGATTTATGGGAAGAATTGCAAACCAAGAATGAGACTCAATCTATAATCAGATCATATTCTTGGAAGACCAATTAACTTACCTACAATGGGACGGCAAAGACCTGAACACATTCGTGCGAAAGATTAAAGATCCATTTATTTCCTTGCAGAATTCTGGTGCATAAAATACAAGTTCTCAGGAAAAATAGCTTAGTTATTTTCTTTGAGCCCTACCCACGTCATTCCACACAACTCGAACCTTATTGGTGGAAGATGCGACAATCACACTTCAAAAGGCAATAGACGGAGTTAAAGAAGAAATAGAAGTTCGTGAACGCTATGATGACAATGGTGATTCCGAAAATGCTCTATTTACTCAGAAGAATAAATCTTCTAAGAAGTCTAAGTTTAAGAAGGAGTCATCTAAGAAGAATGAGTCTAAGATAAATGAACAACAATCTGGTAAACAACAGAAGAATTCTAGTGATAAGAAGACCTGCAACAGATGCAAAAAATCAGGTCACACAGAAGAAACGTATTGGTTAAATCCAAAAATTGAATGCATTCATTGTCATAAATGTGGTCATGCTGCAATAGATTGTTATCAGAATCTCAAAAACAAAAAGGAGCAGAATTGAAGCGAACCTTCAGATTCAAACTATGTCGAAGACAAAGCTCCAGAGCAGCAGAAGACAGGGCAACAAGGAATTCAACATCTTATCTTAGTGTTGATCTATGTTGTTCATCCAATTCAATTCGAGAAGTAGTACTTGATTCGGGAGTCACCTCACATTTTGTTTTCTCGAAACAAATTATGTCTGAGTACAAGAAGAACTATTCGAGATTCATTATACTTAGAGATGGTTCTAAACATGTGGTAGATGGAACTGGTGTATTATGGCTGGACACGAATCAGGGTGACAAGAAACTAGAGGAAGTTCTCTATGTCCCTACTCTTGATAAAGATCTTCTATCTGTAGCTAAGATAGTCGATACAAGCATGTCAGTAATCTTTACAAAGGCAACAGAGAAGAAAATTTATATCACCTGAACATTCGAACAAGAATCAAACAAGTCAATCAAACTCAGGAATCGACAGATGTACTGTGGCACAAGAGGCTATGTCACATGAACATGGAAGCCTTGTACCAAGCCAACAAAAGTCAGAGAATTCAAGGAGTCGAAATCAAAAGTAGAGATATTCGAACTACCTGCAAATCATGTCTTAAAGGCAAGATGACTAGAACACCTTTCAGTAAGAATGTTTATAACGCAACTAAGGTACTTGAAATTGTGCATTCAGATATTTGTGGACCATTTGGAGTATTGTCATTGGGTGATGAAAGTACTTCATTATGTTTATCGATGACTTCAACAAGTTCGTTGTAGTATATTTTATTCGTACCAAATCTGAAGCTTTCGAGAAATTTGTTGAGTATACAAATTGGGCTGAGTGTACTGATCGAGGCATTATGCGCATGAAGACTGTATGTAGCGCATACATCCCAAAGGGAGCCGGAGACCACGACTTAGCTTCCCAGCCTTCAACTCTTGCCATCCAAACTCACTTGACATACAAGCAGCCACCTCGCCAACAATGATCAGACTTAACCAACTTGAAGTTCCGAAAACCAACATTGAGATCCAACCTGGCGCCATGCCAGATCGGGGGGTCCCGATGTGGGTGACTTCCCTCCAAGTAAGCCGCCCGACATACATCAAACTTAACCAACTCGAAGCTTCGTTACAAACGAGTAACATCCATTCCAAGCAAGCGGTCTGACTTACATCAGACTTAACCAACTAAAAGCTTCGTCATGAGCGCTGGAAGCCAACCTGGCGCCACGCCAGACTGGACAACCATAAACAGGTAACTTCCACCCAAGCAAGCCATCCAACTCAGCCGACAGGTTAGAGCCCGTTCCCCAAGAGCTAAACCCATTCACGTTCATGCAAGGAGCACTCAGAACCACAAGCCGTGACAGATATGGAGACAACCAGTTCCTAGACCAAATGGTCCCGACAGCATACCGCTGGCGCCACGGACCGAATGGTCCCGACGGCATACCGCTGGCGTCCCGAGATACGACCCTCAGCTATGTGCCAACTTAAAAAATTTTGAAGCGGCCTTACAACTGGCGCTTTTACCAAACACTGAAACCCAGAAGGTAATCAGAGTCAGTTTGAGAAAAATCCCACTTTATTGATAAATCTGAGAAGGTTACATTTCAAGTGTGTGACCAACCCTAGTCTTCGGGGCGCTAGCATGCCAAGGTGAGAGCCATGACAACATTCCAGCAAGGGAGGCTGAGACTTGGTTGGAGCTCGCCTTGAGTCGCAACCCGCACTCCCCTATAGTATTGGTGGGATTCGGCACCCCCCCCCTCATACCAAGCACTCTACCCAGGCTGGTAAAGTACATTTTTTTTCTCTAGAATTTTCTCTTTCTAGAAAGTCATTCTATCTCTCTAGATTTTATTGATCCCCAGGCTTCCTTTAATCATGCCTAGATCGTGTGAGGCGATTGCACATCGATCTGAGCTCTCTGGACTTCTCTAGAATCGATCAAAGATTTTCAGCCATAGGAACTTGGCGCCGGCTAGATTCTAATCACAGTGGTGCCGGGAGTGGCGCCGGAACCGTTGGTGCCGGGAGCAGCATGGGCGCTGCTGGCGCCGGGGACTGCTGGCGCCAGTGGCGCCGGAAGTAAAGCTATCTTAAGTTTAACATGCTACATTAACCAAGTTGGAATGACAATTTCAACAGTGAAGAATTCCAAGATCTTGCATTCTAAATTCACTACCAAGTGCACATTTGGTTTCCTCGACTAGCTCCAAATCATTTCCACTAAGAATAATATCATCTACATAAATAAGAAGAATAACTAAAGAGTTATTTACAAACTTAATGTACAATGATGGATCATAATTACTAAGATGAAATCCGAGTGATATAAGGAAAGAGTTGAGCCTTGCATACCAAGACCTTGGTGTTTGTTTTAGTCCATAAAGACTTTTGAACAAAAGACAAATTTTTGCTTCTTCACCAACTTTCACAAATCCAGGTGGTCTCCTCCTAAAGGTAACCATTGAGGAAAGCATTAGATATATCTAGTTGAAACATCCTCCAATTGTGATAACATGCAAGTGAAATGAGAATTCTAATAGTTACCATTTTTGCAACAGGTGCAAAAGTGTCTTCATAATCAAGACCTTTGACTTGAGAATATCCTTTGGAACAAAGTCTTGCTTTGAATTTGTTGATGGATCCATCAGTGTTGTATTTAATCCTGAACACCCATTTGCATCCAATGACATGCATGTTGGTAGGTGGATTGACAAACTCCCATGTATGGTTTGACATCAAGGCCTCATACTCGAGGGTCATTGCTTCAACCCATTATTTGGATTGAAGTGCTTCTTGGATATCTCTTGGCTCTTCATGTGATATGAAGAATGCATGATAGGAAGTGCCTCCAACATCGTCCACTTGCTTTTCTCTCTCCACATATGTGAGCCTACTTGGCTCAGATCTTTCTCTTGTGGATCTTAAAGGTGCATGTGTTGGAGGTTGCTCCTCCTCAAGCCTCGGCCCCAACACATCTTGAATAGCATCAAGATTGATAATGGTAGATCATGCATGAGACTCCTTGATCTTTGCCTCATCCAATTTATACTTATGATCTTCATGGAAGATCACATCTCTACTTATAACGTTCTTGTTAGTAGAGGGAACATAAACTTTATATGCTATCTTAGAAGATGCATATCCAACAAAAATGCCTTCAATAGCACTAGGATCATCCTTCTTCCTAGTTTCAAAAGGAACATGCACATAACATAAGTAACCAAAGATCCTAAGATGATCTACCTTAGGCTTTTCTTTGTACAACATTTCATATGGTGTTCTTCCTTCTATTGCAAGATTAGGAAGCCTATTACAATAATTAGCACATGCATTGCTTCTCCCCAAAATCCCTTAGGTAGAGATGCTTCTAGCCTAATGGCTTTTGCACCCCAGAACAGTTTCAAGCGTTAAGGAAGTTGTTGATTAAATATCAAGATTGTTTTTCTTGGACATACAAGGATCTAAAAGGGATTCCGACATCAGTGATTAAGCATACAATATCCTTGATACCTGATGCAGTTTTAAAAGTGACAAGATTCTATCGCTGTAATCCAAATGTTACTGATCTTATCAAGAAAGAGTTACAAATATTACTTGAAGTAGATTTTATTTACAAAATTGAGTATACTGAATGGGTTTCGCCAATTGTTGTCGTTCCTAAGAAGAATAGGAAGATGAGATTTGTGTGAATCTCAAAGTCTTGAACAAAGTTGTGGGTTCAAGAAATGGAAATTATTAGCTCTAATACCACATCTGTTGAGGTTTTGGATTGATGTCAACTGATGAAACAAAAATTCTTGTTAACAAGATCATGGATTACTTAAAGAATGGAGTTTACGAGCTATTCTTTTGTGTTGAATCATATTATTAGTGTAGGAGTCTTAGACTGCCGTGAAAGAGAGATTGCAAGAAATGATTAGGCATCTATAACAGCCATGCAATCTTCCTAATATTGATAATCTGATATGAAGAGAATGTAAAATTAATTTGGGCATCAGAGACAGCCATACATTTTTCTTATAATAATGTTTGTGTAAGAGGAGTGAGAGTTATTATCGTTCAACATGCAATGGTGTAGAACAATAGCGAATCTGTATAATGTTGTAAATACAATGATCTAATCTATAGATTCAAAACATTTGCTAAAGTTCTGAATATATATATATATCTCTCTCTACAATTACTAACTCTGAGAAGTCAGCTACTCAAAGATCCATTCTGGTTGTTGTATCACTGTCATCTAATATTGTATCTACGCTTTTCAATCGCTCATTATAAATATAAATATATATATATATATATATATATATATATATATATATATATATATATATATATATATATATATATATATATATATATATATATATATATATATATATATATATATATATATATATATATATATATATATATATATATATATATATATATATATATATATCAATCAACTAGAAGATCTTGTATTATTCCATTTTATATTTACAAGATCGCTTACCAACTGATTAACTGACTAATTAGGACAGGTGTTATTGGAACGTGAAGACGTAGACAGTCTATACTTGGAATACTGTGTATTTCTACAGAGTGTCGCCTGTGTAGTATCCTGTGTAAAACTGCAGTGTTGGATTTTTTTGCCTTTTTGTCGCCTGTCAAAAACTGCATGTAAAAATGCAGTGTCGCTTTTTGCCCTAATTGTCGCCTGTCAGAAACTGCATGTAAAAATGTAGTGTCACATTTTTTGCAAACAGTGTCACTTTTCTGGAAGTGCCTAAATGGCCTAAGAACAACTTACATAAGTGTCGCTAAACACTTAGTTGCTCAAGAAGGTAAAAAGAAGCAATAGTGTCAGGTGTCGGGTTTTTCGCCTATTGAAAAACCTGAGTAGATATGCAGACTTTAGTGACTATTAGTTCATATATGCAGAGTATATAAAAAACAGTTCATTTTCTGTAGGTTTCATTTGAGAAGTAAAAATCAGAGAAGGAAGAAGGGCTGTTGGGATGAGTAGGAGTTAGATTAAGTTCCAACACTCCCTCTTAAACTAACTGCTACAAATCTGAACTGCAATTGAGATTTATCATATCTACTAAAGTAGAATATTTATCTCTAGACAATGGCTTTGTCAAAAAAATAGCCAGCATACTGTCTATATGACAATAACTTAGTACAACATCTTTATTCTGAACTTTCTCTCTAAGAAAATGGAATTGAACTTCTATATGCTTAGTTCTATTATGAGGTCATGGGTTCAGAGATAGAGTTATGCAGCTCTGATTGTCGCACTGAAGTATTGTTGAACCGATCTGTGGGAATTGCAGATCCTGCAACAGCCTCCTTAGCCAAATTATCTCCTTCATTGTTGATGTAGCTGCAACATATTCAAATTCTATAGAGGACAACAAAATGCATTTATGCTTTCTGATGTTCCATGAAATGGGTCCTCCTGCATAAAACTTGGACGAAAATTAAAATGTCGATTAGTCAATTAGTGAGAGAATAATCCAACAGTCGGGGCCGAGGTCGGACCATGCCGTTGGGGGGCCTTGCCCCCCAAACCCTCCACTGGGGGTCCTGTTTCTCGGGAGGCTTTGCCTCTCGAACCCCCCAGGACTTCCTGCTATGCAATCTAGCCATCTTTTAACCATTATGGTCTCATAATAGACTCCATACTAACAACTGTGCTCAATAATGGCTTCTCCTCATAACGGGGGCCTTACAGATTTGAGCTCACGATTAACTAGTGACTACTAAACTGAGAGGTGAATGTTTAGTTATTTCTAACTCCCTCCTCAACATTCACTCAAAGGCAAATCACAACCTTGGTCCAAGACCAAGTTGAAGAATATGACCAGAAAGTTGAACTGATCCCAAAGCTTTCGTAAAGATGTCAGCAACATTCTCATTTGTTGGACAATACTCCAACTCTATGATTCCATCTTCAATCAGCTCCCGAATATAATGATAGTGAATTTCAATATCTTTCGTCCGAGCATGAAACATGGGGTTCTTGGCTATAGCCATGCAACTTTGACTATCACAATTTAGAACTGTAGCATCATGAACATGTACACCTAGGTCCGCTAAAATCCTCCGCATCCATACTGTTGCACAAGCTGCAACACAATCTACCTTGTATTATGCTTCGATAGAAGATAATGCCACAATTGCTTGCTTCTTACTATTCCAAGAAATAATTCTAGAACCAAGTGAGAAACAATATCCAGAAACTGGCCTTCGTGTATCATAATCTCCAGCCCAATCAAAATCACAGTATCTAGCCAAGATTTCTCCATGACCATAAGTGATACCATAGTTCAAAGTACCTTTAAGATATCTAAGAACTCTCATCCCTTGCTTCCAAGCTTAAGACACCCACAACAAAATTAATATCAAATCTTGTGGTAGTTAAATAAATCAACATCCCCACAAGTTTCATGTACTTCGTAGAATCAACAAGTGGTGAAGGATCTTCACTAGATAGTTTAAGATTTTCCATAGGAATAGCCACTGGTACACAATCATCCATACCATAAGATTTCAGAATTTCTTGAGCATAATTATGTTGAGAAACGAACGTACTTCCAACATCCTTGTAGACTTCAATTCTCATGATCAAGAGTATGATCAAGAAGAGGATCAAGAATAGTTAGCTCTCTCTCTCTCAAGCCTGCGAGCTTGTACACTCTTGAGCATTCTAGCTCAGTTCTTTAGAGTTGATTAGAGATTGCTATTGCGCTTACTTCTTATCAGTAGTTGTGCTTAATTCAGACTTATATTTTAGCTGCTCAGAGACAGCTTAGAGTACGCGGTTCCGATCCGCAACTTGTTGTACTCATTTACATTTGTTTTGTTTCCATACTAAATCAATACTATCTTCTTATTGTGTTCAACCTCGTCTCAGAATGTATGCATTTTTGTAGTTCTTTGCGACTAATTATTTGTCTAATGTATTCAAAAATTTCAAATTACAGTGTAAAACTGAATTATAAATATCCAAAATTCTGCTGAATTTCCTGAAAATTTAGTAGTCATTCTTGAACCATTATGATTCATTATCCAATTGAGCTCTCTGGGAGACAATCACTAATGACTGAGTCTTTTCCTCATTTGAGAAATACTCACCAGGAATTCTTGTATATCTTATGCACATTGTGAAAAAATACAGATCCAAAACACATTAGTGGATTAACAAGATTGCACATCTAGAAATAGCTAGAAGATAGAAATCACTACTTTATGCATGCTAGAACTTAGAAATCCACTGTTGGATGGAAAAAAAGGACCCTTTCTGCACCAACTTCTTGGATAAAACTTTATCTGATAAAGTTACCTACTGGTAGTTTTACCAGACTAATGAACTACAAACGTAAGGGTGTTAGAAATCAATGATAAACTTCATCGTTACATTTCTTAGTTATTGTTCATGATGTACTTTATTGCTGACAGCTATTACCAACTGTAACTAGCCGTAGGCTAGTCTAGTAATCTACTTCTAGGTTTTCTCTCTCTATTAAGGTTCAGGGTTTATTTGTACATTTTACATTTAGTATGATTTTAATGTAATAGAGTGATAGTGAGCATTCTTCTTCTACCTCCTTACTTGGTGAATGCTTATGGTGAATGCTTTATGTTGCATATCTGATTGCTTGACATGTTATCAGAGTTACGATAGTCCTACGCGCTTGATTAGTGGATACAGCTTGTCACAGGCTCCAAAATGAAGTGAGAAAGTCCTTCACAGGAGGTGAAAGCTTGGAGAGACAGAAATCCTTCTTGATGTATTTTACAGGTTTTGGAGCTCACAGTTATTAGTGGGGAACGAAGACACAGTCTTGGAGGCATCGGAAAGGCCAGGGCAGCATCAGACAGATTAAAAATCTGTTGAGTGGGAAAAATATTTTTTTTAGTCTTTGTGAAAAGTGCCATTTGTTAGAGAGTTGTGCCAAGAAATCTCTCATCTGTTTGTTTGGAGTACTGTAAATCACACCAGACAATGTCTAGTACTACCATTCAGAGGTTTGAGGCTTCATACTTTTCACATTACTAATCTTTGTTTGTTTGAACGATCACTCTCTTCGAAATGTTTGCAAAGAGGAGGCGGCGTAGCCGCCGTGTCGAAGTGGAAAATCGAGAATATTCCCTCTGAAAGTTCATATATTCTCTCTATTTCTCATATCCGTACCAATATCGGATCCAAGCGCACTAGCTGAAGAGAAACTCGAGCAGTCGTACATCTGCGCTCCAGTCCGATATCGCATGTTCGTACCAATATCGAATTCAAGCACATAAGCTAAAGAGAATCCCGAGTAGTCGTACATCTGTTCCGATATCAGGTGTACATCCAGAAAAATATATAGTTTTGTGGTGTGGTAGATTTCTTGATCCGGACTCATCTATCCAGTAATGGCAACTCTAAGTGAGAGTGTCCTTAATGAGTCAAGCAAATTGGAAGGAGTCGGCAACTATGCAGTTTGGAAATTCAAACTGAAAAACATTTTGATGGAAAAGGAGCTATGGGAGATCGTGACAGTTGAAGAGACAAGGCCAGTGACATTTGACAGGAGAAAACGGAAAGCACAAATGTCATCAACTTATCAGTTAGAGATGCAATCATTCCCTACATTTCAGATTTAGAAGGACCAAAAGAAGCATGAGACACATTGAAGGCATTGTTTGATATCACAAACACATCTCGAGTGCTATTTCTGAAGACGAAGCTGCACACATTGCGGATGGATGAACAGTCTGCATTTTTGGGTCATGAAGAAAATTCATCCCTAGGTCTAAAACACTTAAAAAATAATTCTGAGAACTTTTCCCGACACTGTGGCATTTCTCGCATTTTTGCGAAAAGGAGACAATGTCCCTAAAATGTCTTGGAAATATTTACACCCTTAGAAAAAGAGACACTTACCCTTAGAAAAGTGACATTTGCCTTAGAATTGATTTTTATCCTAAAGTTGGCTTTTTCGCCCTTCGGAAAAAGCGACACCTGCCCTTAGAAAAAGGGCCACTGTCCTACTGTAGTGTTTCTTGCCTCCTTAGAAAAAGGGGCACTGTCCTTAGAAAAGATTCTACCATACTGTCACGTTTTTCGCCTTTGGGAAAAAAAGTCACATTGTCTTTAAAATGCCTTAAAATCATTTTCAGACCTACCTTCGCATTTTTCTCCTTTTTCTCCTTTTTCGGATAAAAGCGAAGGGGCCCTTGAAAAGCAAAGGTGTCCTCAAAAACAAAAGGCGACACTGCCCTTAGAAACTTATAAGGGTTTTAAACAAAAGCGAAGGCCTGCAGCGTGAAGGCACAAGTGCAACGGGCAAAAGGTGGATGATTCACAGAGGACAACGACAGAAAACTAGAATTTGTTTTGGTTAAGGCTAATGCATTTCTTTTGATTAGAACTTCTAACTTAACCAGTCCCTTGGATTGATCACATAAAGAGATCAACGAAGGATGCAGAATATGCAGAAGACACACATAGTTACGGACAGAATATAGACAAACAGTCTGAGATAGCTCCATAGCGAGTTTACAGATTAGCAGTAGCTAGTCATACTATTCGTGAGAAGAGACCATCTCTCTCGCGCCAACGCGCTGATCTGGAAAATAGACAACGCTCGAGAATTGTATTGTAAATTTAGTTTAGATATAAAAGCCATTTTCTCAATGTTCTGTTCAGTGATGTGTATGATCTGTAATACTTGAATGCATGCTATCAGTAGATAAATTTTCGCTGTTGTTTTACTCAACATTATCTGTTGTTTACAAGTTTGAATTTTACAACAAATCTGTAGTAGAAAATCTGAGGCCTGGAAGAGAATTAGACCGCAGTGAGAAGCAGTAGCTACTCTTGATAAGTCGGCTCTCTATCCGACCTTTCATTCCGTATCAATGATCTCTGAACACGATTGCCATCACCAGGCATTCGGGTTGGAGCCCTGCTGATGGACTCAGTTTCGATCAAGGACAAAGGAAGATCCATCTTCAAGAAAATGTATATTTATTGAATATAGTGAGGTGAGTAAAGCCTACAAGGTTTACATTCTTACTACTAATAAGGTGATTATTGGTAGGGATGTCATTTTTGATGAGGGGAACATTCCAAAAGTGTCCTCAAGTAATGATGATGTATGATGGATCTAACAATCTTGATGTTGATGTTATGGATCCTAGTTTAGATGGTAATGATGAAGGACCGTCATGAAGTCAAAAGCCAAAGAAAATTTCAAGGGAAAGACAAACACCTTCAAGGCTCGTATATGATGAGAAAGGTAAGCAAGTGGTTGCTGGAACAAACTTCGCTTTCCTAACCTCTTTTGATGAACCTACATGTATAGATGAAGCAAGATAAAGAGGAGTGGACCCAAGCAATGGATCTTGAGTACAAGCTCTTATGAAGAATGAAACATGGAGATTGGTGGAGTTGACCAAGGACAAGAAAGCTATTAGATGCAAATGGATCTTCAAGATGAAGACTAACCAAGATGGATCTATCAATAAGCATAAGGCAAGGTTGGTGGGCAAGAGATATGCACAAGAGACTATCATGAGACCTTTGCACTCGACGTGGCAAAGATGGTAAGCATTCGGGTCATCATCTCTCTTGCTACTCTTTTTGGATGGGATCTATGGCAAATGGACATTACAAATGTATTCTTGAATGGTGATCTTGAGGAGGAAGTGTACATGATCAACTCAAGAGCTACATTTCATCTACAAAGCCAAATCATGTGTGTCTTCTACAAAAGAGTACGGTCTTAAGCAAGTACCAAGGAGTTGGTATGGTAGGCTTAACACTTTTTTACTCTCTCAAATGTTTGTTATGAGTGAGTATGATCATTCACTATATTATAGGTTTGTTGGAAATGATGTTACCATTTTGCTAATCTATGTGGATGATATCATCTTGAGTGGTGGAAACAATCAAGATGATGATGATATCAAGAGCGCTCTCAAGGAGTTTGAGGTGCATGATCTTGGTCATTTGCATTACATTTTAGGAATAGAAGTGATTAGATCTTCTCCATTTACTTTCATTTGTCAAGAGAAGTATGCTAATTCTATTCTAAAGAGATTTCATATGGTAGATGCAAAGTCTTGTGATAGACCTATGGAGCTAACTATAAGAGGCCTTCAAAAACATTACTCTCTATAGGAAACTAGTTGGTTCACTTATATATCTAACCATCACAAGACCAAATCTAAACTATTGTGTTGGTAGATTAAGCCGATAAATGCAAGATCCTAGTGAGGAGCATTGGATGCTAGGAAAAAGAGTTTTGAGATACATCATGAGAACTCGAGATTTTGGCATATTGTATGAGGGATCATCACCTAACTTGTTTGGATTTTCAGATTTGAACTTTGCTGGAGATCAAATGGATATGAAATACATAAGTCCACATTGTATTTTCATACGTGATGGAGCTATATCATGGATGTCGAAGAAACAAGCCACTATCTCATTGTCATCTAGTGAGGCCGAGTACAAAGCACTTACTCATTGCACAAAAGAGATGGTATGGATCAAGAGAATGATCAAGGATCTTCACTTGCTGGATTTTTCAGAGAGCCCAATCATCTTTTGTGACAACCTATTAGTCCAAAAGTTGGGAAGCAATCCTATATTTCAACCTAGGAGCAAGCATATTGATGTGACATATCACTTTGTGAGGGAGCAAGTCATGGCAAAAAAGGTGGAGCTTCAACATGTACCTTCAAAGGAATGTGTAGCTGATATCTTCACCAAAACATTGGGACAAGACTTGTTTACAAAGCATAGGACTTCACTTGGAGTATTCTCAAAGTCTATGCTAAAACTAGTTGAAGAGGGAGTGCAAGAAATTGTCAGCTAGTTTGCTATTTTGAACATATTTGTTTATTTGGCAATTGAGACCAATTTTCATATTAGACTTAGAGTTTGACTTTTCAAAGTTATATTAGTCTAAAAGCATTTGAATTACCACTTTTAAGAAGTGAGGAAAATAGTAGGAGGTCGAGTTTGATAGATTCAAATTTGAATGTTGGAGACATTGAATCTAGTCCACATTATAGTAGGATTTTTGTTATGGAGGTACATGAGTTCTCTTGGGTTGATCTATCCATTGGTGCACTATCTTCATGATATCTTGCAATCTTGTGTGTAGAATGCTCATATTTTGCTATATTCGGATCCACATGTGTGAAATATAATGGCTTGCTGTTATTGTACGAACAACAACTTTATATAATCATAAGTTTGATGTTTGATCAATATCTTTTTAAGTTTGCATCTCTTTCTTTAAGTAGATGATGACTTTCTACATTGCAAATGGTGTAAATTGTGTTGTCTTTCAAACCAAAGATCAATAGATGATTTGGATCTTAACGATTGAAAAAATCTTCACAATCAAAATACTTTTAGTTCATCAATGATCTTTAGCCAAATTTGGTTACACATCTAGAAATAGCTAGAAGATAGAAATCACTACTTTATGCATGCTAAAACTTAAAAATGCACAAAGATCTGATCATAAACACTTGAATATGACTTAGTACTGTCCACGTCCGTACAACAGTAGTACAGTACAGTAGTTCACATGTGTGGATCCAAGATCTACCAAAAAATCAACATTCTACAGATAGAAATCCAAGATATCAAGAGAGAAACACATGAGATGGACATAGAAGCACAATAGATGAGATCTCCACAAGAAAGAAACTTTGATGATTATTTCTCCATGCAGATACAACTATTTATAGCTTCCAAAATGTCATTTGGCCACTTGCCCCAAATTTGACCTAATTTGAAAACTTCTAGATACTTCATCAAAAACCTAAAAATTCTAGTCTGGATGCAATGTACCAAAATTAGCCAATTAGAATGGGTCCAAACTCAACCTCATCTACTTATCTATTTGCCAAAAATAATAAAACCACTATTTAGGCCCTTATTGACAAATATGAATCTAGCTCTAAGTTGAGATTTCATTTTGGCTTCCAAAATTGCCATATAAAAAACCAAACTAGTTGACAATTTTTCACAGCATTGTACTCAATCATTTCATTACATAGACTACTTTCATTGTTTGATTGATTTGTAATATTTCAAAGCTTTAACAACTTGTATAGTAATCAAGGCTAATAGTTTTATGAATGTGGATTAAAATTTCCTAAGACGAGGTACAAATCTTGGAATAAGGTGAATAATAGAAGAGAACAATTGTGAAAATAAAACAAATATTTGTTTTAGGCCAAATTTGAGAGCTTCCAAATAATGTCTATGGAAAGTCCCTGAAAAGTACTAAGGTAGTCCAAATGGCATTTTTTAAATTGTTTGATTCATATGGTTTTTAGTATTAGTAAGGTCATTGGATCATTGACATTTTTACCAAGACCACTAGCTAGCTAGCTCTCTCTCTTTCTCTCTTAGAGTGTCTCTCTATTTCTCCTCCCCTAACTTCTAACTTGTCACACTTATCACTTTGAAGGTCACGCTTTGAAAAAATCCAACACACTCATGGTGTACATAATCTTTTTATCAAAATGACACTAGTTTTATGGGATAAATTTAAAGACGTGTTTGAACACACCTCGTTATCTTGAGCTGGTCAAAACCCTAATCACACGTGGACCAATCAAAATGCACAAAACCCTTTTTCATTTTATCTCTCTCCAACCCTAATCACACATGTACCAATTAAAATGCACAAATCCCTCTCTCTCTCTCTCTCTCTCTCTCTCTCTCTCTCTATATATATATATATATATATATATATATATATCATGCACCCGTGAACTGTCGTCAAGTGGGCACAAAGAAAAGAGGCTTAAGAAGTCCCGGCCTGTCAAAGCAGTATTCGCATCAAAACTAAAGAAAACACTCGAGGTGACTAGACCTTCCAGCATTTGGACATTTTTTTGCAAACCAAATAGGTCATAGATGACTCGATCTCCATCGAAATAATAGTTTTGTTGAGTTGCTGATTGTTTCGAATTTGTCTTCACTTCAACAGAAAGGGCATCAATCACAGTATTCTACTCTCAGCAAACAGTTTTGGAATCTATGAGTGCAGTTTATTCAAATTTAAGCTGCAATTCATTCATTTCTTGAAGCTTTTTCATGTTACTTAAATTGAAATTCTTTATGTTTTCCACTGCTAATTGATTTGGCTTTTGTCTGCTCTGTAGGTTTCATACCTTCTCAGAAAACAAGAACATGATGCCAAAGCTGTCTCTGAGGTAGGAATATCTTCAATCCATAAATTTTCTGTCTTTTCAAAGGATGCATGGTTTCTTTTGATCCTAGTCCAGATTCCCAGCACCTCCTTGAAGAGCTATACTTGGAGAAACATTTTGCAGCTCTTGATCACATTCACCATTGTCATCTTCCTCACCATCGATCTCAGAATCTGTGCCTTTATCATCGTGTACAGTTTCAAGATCAAACCATTGTTCCTCCTCACCATCGCTCTTAGAATCTATCTCTTCATCATCATGTGCAGTTTCAAAATCAGACTACTCTTCTTCTTCGGTGTCATCTATTTGCTCAGCTTCAATTTTAGATTCTCAACGAATTTGCTGGATTTTTGAAGCTCTGCAAACTGATCTGCAAAGGGCTCTTTTACATAAGAAAATGGCCCCTGTAACACTCTTTTGAGAAAAACTGTGTGCCTTTGTGTGCCACATAGAATATACCAGGACACCTCTCTTGTGTGACACATAGAATATACCAGGACACCTCTGAAGGAAGCCCAAATTCTTTTCGGAAGTGGGAGATAAAATCCACAATAGCCTTTTTCTCTAATGTCAAACTTAAAAACTCATGAACGATCGCTATGAATCTCTTGTCTAATTTGGCAGAATCTGGATCCAACATGCTTCTATCTTCATATGGAGAGAGAAAAGGAAGTTCTTGAAACCTCTCAAAATTCTCCCGGTCTTCTTTCTTCAAAGAAAAGCCTTTTGGGAAGACAACCTTAAATTCATAGCGTTTTGAAGCTCCCTCGCTTCACATAATTCCATGTCATTTCAAGGGAATAAAATTTTACATCATTATAAAAAAAAATTGCCGAACTGTTGCCTGTTGCCTGCACCTCTTAACAGGGCCACATGATAGAGGTAGGAGAGAATATTCATGGAATATTTCTCTCCAGAGGTTGAAAAAATCAACCTTCGGGGGCAAGTTACATTCGGAAGTGCCTGCTCACCGTTGCTTGATTCCTCCTCCTGGTTGCTTGCCCCATAAAAAAAATGGCACCCATGTCAGAGGTGGGAGCTACCTTCGCACCTACCTCCAACATGTGGCTCACCCGCACATTTCCAGAGGTTGCCTCCGAAGGCAGCCTCCTACATGTGGCCCTACTCACTCTCTCTCTCTCTCTCTCTCTCTCTCTCTCTCTCTCTCTCTCTGTGCACTATTTGCAAGAGGTGATGACATTGATCAAATGCAGAAACACAGTAGATGATTTCTGTTCCTATTTTGGATGACAATAATCATTGACCAAACAAGTTTAAATTGAAAATGATAGTATTCTTAAAATTAGTAGAGAGCATAAGCGGGAAGATAAGTCCTCCTCCGACATAAATATGTCAGAGTGGAGAATGTTGCAGGAAAGTTCATGAGAAAATGCAATCTTCTTGTAAATGCCAGCGTAGATTCAATATCTTGCACTTGCCATGATGGCTTTCTAACAATCGTGGTACCAAAAATTCCTTCTCCATATCCTTATATAAGCCGAAGATGTATGATATCCTAATGAGTGGGTATGTTATTTTTGAAAAAGTGGCTTCTATGTAGAACCATTGGGTATACTCTTTTGTAGGAATTGGTCATGGTTCAATACCATTAGGTCCCTTTGAGCCCTATATTGAGGTTGAGCACCTAATTACTTATGACAATAATAAGTGGGGCCAAAAACAAAACGTAATGGGACCATAGATGCAGCGAATCGCGATTCGCTGGGCCTGCGATTCGCGACCCAGAATCGCAAATTTTTTTTTTTTTTTTTTTTTTTTTGGAAAAATAGCTTATTGCTGAAATTGTTTTAGGGGATCAATGGTCAAACCAGCGTTTTGCCTCTCAGAAGTGCAGTAGATGAGGCACAAACAGATCTTATTTTCAGTAGCTATCCGGTTGTCATTTGCTCTGGTTTTCAGTAAATGTTAATGTTACAGTTTGGACTATCAACTGTATGGATGATGATCACTTTTGCAATCGTTTCACTAGAGATGTGAGTGCAATGTACATACAGTTGGGGGCATAAATATTGGGCCCTTCTCGGCGCGCATTTGGACCCCATTTTTATCTACAGGGGGGCGGTAGCATTTTTATCTACAGTGTCTATATAGCAGGAAGCTCTGGGGGGGTCGGGGGGTGGTAGCCCCCCGAGAAACGGGGGGTTCGGGGGCGGTAGCCCCCCGAGAAACAGGGGGTCCGGGGGGCGGTAGCCCCCCGGTGGGGGGTTTGGGGGGCAACGCCCCCCAACGGCAGGGTCCGGGGGCTGCCGGTAGACCCCGGCCCCGACAGTAAGGCCTCTTCATGATTTGGCCTTCCAACTCCCCGAGTGAAAACACACTTTTTGGTGTTTCGCACCCGAAACAGTTGGCAAACTACACAATCATAATCCCCTCGATCAGAGTTATCATCTAATACCCATATTGCCTAAAAAAATTTCAAAAAAAAATAAAAATCGATTCTACACGATTATGGAAAAATCCCAAATCGCAAATCGGGATCGCGATTCTGATCGCAATTCTGAATCACGATTCAGAATCGCGCTGCAACTATGAATGGGACCATAACTTTTTAGGCCATTGTTAGCCTGTAACCTACCATTGGCTGATTCTTCAGTAGAAAATATTCACATTGATCTTTGGGGTGAAAAGGGACCTTTCCAAATGCAGACCATGTACTATCACCAATTTCTCGACTTTTGGTTTTGCTCTTGCTATTTTTTGGTGTTGTTGGCCTTCTTATCCTACCACCAGGGTTTTGGTGTTTTTTATAATTTAGATATTTAGTGAGACTTTTATCTACCGCCAAGGTTTAGATCAGCTGTAAATTTAGGTCTACGTTTAACTTATGTCAATACCAAACAATGACATAGGATTATGTATTTGCATTCTTGTTTTCTGGATTTATGACATAGGATTATGTATTGCATTCATGTGGATTACATTTATGCATTGTCAGTTTGGACTACTACTAGATATTAGGTCTATCTTTAGATTGAATTTTAGCTTTAGGTCCTTGGTTAGCTCTAGGTTTAGCTTTACATCTATGTTTATGATTGAATTTAGGTACTAAGATCCACGTTTAGGTAGTGTAGGTTTTGTTCTAGATTTATATTGGATTTAGGTTTAGGTGGGTTTTGGATAGGCCTTGATATCAAGGATCTTATTGGCAGTATAGTTAGTTAATTTGCAAGCAATCTATCATCACTCAGATAAATAGAAAGAGAGATCACACCACAACCCAAGAGAACACTTTTGAACTATATTAACAAAAGAACCTTAAAGGTACATATATACAATCTATTTTTTGTGGGGTACCGTTGCATGGCAGTTCGGTCCCCGTTACAGGACGTGTGTCCCAACTTTACACTACGTATGCCGTCAAACTAGCACACATGCATACAGTTACTTAAGCAGTAGAAAACTCGAAAATACTGCTAAAAATGGAAAGTCATGAAACTATACTTATTTTAACACTCTCCCTTAAGCCCTAGTTTATCTTTCTTACAAAGAGCTTTTCTCTAAAAAACTCAAACTTATCAGCACTTAAAGCTTTAGTGAGTATATCAGCTAACTAATTCTTTGTCTTACAATGCAGTACATCTATTTCATTATATAACAGCTTCTCTCTAATGAAATGATATGTAATTTCTATATGCTTCGTGCGTGCATGAAATACAGGATTTTTAGCTAGTTGTATAGCGCTCTAGCTATCACATCTGATCACAGTAGGCTTGTTCTGCGAAATTCCAATGTCTTCTAACATTCTTCTTAGCCAAACTGCTTCCTGCGTAGCTGAACATAATGCTTTGTATTCTGCTTCTGTAGTAGAAAGAGCAACTGTGTCTTGTTTCTTACCTGACCAAGAGAATACACCATTACCAACATGAAATACGTACCTTGTGGTAGATCTGCTGTCATCAATACAGCTTGCCCAATCTGAATCAACAAAGCCCTGTAAAACTGGTAAAATATGTTGCCTCTCATACAACAATCCATGGGTTAACGTACCTTTCACATAACGAAGAATCCTCTTCACTGCTTTCCAGTGAATCTCTCTAGGAGTAGCCATGAATTGACTCACAACACTTACAGTATAACTTATGTCAGGACGAGTAGTTGTGAGACAAATCAGTGAACGAACTAATTGACGAAATAAAGTAGCATCAACTAGCGCACTCTCATCCTGGTTAGATAGTTTCTTACCAACATCCATAGGTGTAGATACTGGCTTGCTATCGCATATTTTGAAACACTTCAGAATCTCATTCACATACTTTGTTTGTGTTAGTGCGATGCTACTACAACTTTGCCATATTTCCACTCCCAAACAGTAGTGCATTAAGCCAAGATCAGTCATATCAAAACTAGAAGATAGATCCTTCTTGATTGCACTAATCAAATCATCATCATTACCTGTGATTATGAGGTCATCTACGTACAACACAAATAGTGTGATACTAGAGTCATGAGCAAAGTAGTAAAGATTGAAATCTGAAGAAGTGTGTGTCAAACCTCTAGATAGGAGATGCTCATCAAAGTGGCTATACCAAGCACGTGGGGCTTTTGCTTCAATTCATATAAGGCTTTCTTTAGTTTGCATACTGTGTCTTCCATGCCATGTAAAAAAGCCACTAGGTTGCTCCATGTACACTCTTCTTCAAGCTTACCATTCAGAAATGCGGACTTTACGTCCATCTGGTGTAGATTCCATCCAAATACTGCCGCCAAAGCAATCACCATGCGAAGTGTATTCCTTTTAGCCATAGGAGCGAAGGTCTCTTCGTAGTCAATGCCCTTGTTTTGCGCATAACCCTTCACTACAAGTCTTGCTTTATGTTTTGCAATAGTTCCATTCATGTTGTACTTTGTCCTGTATACCCATTTGTTGCCAATGGGTCTTTTGTCTTTTGGAAGATCCACTATCTCCCAAGTGTGTTTGATGGAATCAATCTCCTCCTACATTGCTTTTTGCCATATCTCCTGATTTTTGGCCTCCTCAAAGCAAGAGGGTTCAGTAGATGAAATAATATCACTCATAAGTGCAAGATTTACCTGAAACCTGTCAGGTTCCTTCCTCTCTCTTGTGGAATGCCGTAACTCTCCCTCGTTACTAGACTCAGCAACATCACCTTCCTTGTCACTCCTGAGTTTAGTGTACCATTTAGGTAACTTACGTTGAGGTGAACCGCTGTGCGGTGAGTAGGAATCCCATGGTGCATCTTGCTCCTTCCTTTTGTCACCTGCAACCTCAGTCTTTTCCGATCCAATAGAGTTGTTTCTCACTCTCCATCTCATCTCTATAGTGGGAGGAGTACCACGTTCCTCGTCATCATCTCGAAGATCTTCCTGTGGTGGTAGAACTGCTTCATCCTCTTTGAGAAGCTTGGATAGCTCATCATTATCCTTTTCTTCATCTTCAAACCTATGGATCTCATCAAACAACACATCACGGCTTATGTGCACACTCATAACATCTATATCCCTTGGTTTGTTCATCATAACCTGTAAAAATGCACTTCAAGGCCTTTACCTGCATTTTGGCTCTTTCGCTCTTAGGTTTGTGAACATACACTCGACATCCAAATACTCGGAACCCATCCATCTTAGGCTTCTTACCATTGAATGCCTCCGCGGGTGTGCGATTACGTACATCAACTGTAGGGCTCCTATTTTGCAAGAACGCAGCAGTCTTGACAGCTTCACTCCAGAAAGGATCAGTAACTCCCATATGTGTCATCATTGCCCAAGCTGCTTGGACAATGGTTAGATCCTTCCTTTCAGCTACCATGTTTTGTTGAGGTGTATCAACCTGTGCAAACTCTTGTTTAATGCCATGCTCTTTGCAAAAATCAATAAAAGTTGTGGAACGATACTCACGACCACGATCTGACATGAGTATCTTGATCTTAACACCTGACTAATTTTCCACCAATGCTTTGAAGCTTTTGAAGCATCTAAATGTGTCAGACTTCTGCTTAACAGTGTAGATCCAGGTCTTTCGTGAGCAATCATCAATGAAGGTTAGAAAATAAAATGCTCCACCAATAGACATTACCTTCATTGGTCCATTAGGTTAGAGTGTATCAACTCAAGCACTCGTTTTGCCCTTGTTGCTCCTTCTTTGTTGAACTTTTTCTTATGTAACTTGCCTAGCACACATTCCTTGCAAATGGACTCTTCTTTGGCATCCAAGCCTGCGCAACTCTATCTCCATCGTCAGTAAGCTCCAGGTTTTTAAACCATGATTTGTTGCCAGTCATGTGTCGCACTTCAAATCCTTTTGACCCACTTCAAGGCCCTTTTCAAGTACATCCAATGGCTTATTTCAATCCAGTGGTCCACACTACACACTAAAGGCTCGATCTCCACCGTACATATCTATCTTCCACGATCTTGTGGCAGAGATCGTTTGTGTGCATCGAAGACACTTCTTCCAAGCGCTGCACACCTGCATCCACTATGAGTTCTATTTGGTTGGATGCGCGCGAGGCAGCCCGCGCTCCTCTTTCCTCTTCTTCACCTGCTCCTTGCTTGCAAGGATTTTAAAGCTATGGCAAAAAATGGTTAATCTGCTCTTGCTCTTCTACTGTCCCACGGCCGCCCACGGCTGCTGGAAGACTGCTGTGCCCTATCAGCACGCCCCTGCCTGGCTTTTTACAGAATGAAAAATGATTTCCTATAGAGAGAAATCAAAGATTTCCTCTCTAAAAACCCTTGTTGGCAACTTTCCAGCATTCTTGGCCATTTGTTTAGTTGTGCCTGAGATTTTTCTTGCAATCTCCTCCTCCACATAGGTCGCCCTACCTCAGGGTCGCCCTACCTCAGACTTTGTGCTCGAACTGACCGCTCATCGATTGGTGTTGTAATCGTTGCACACCATCTGATTTTCCATCATGGACGGTTGCTTTTGCCAAGAGAATCTGAGAAATTCTGCCAACTTAATCAACCGAGTAACGATTCTTCGAACTCTTCCAGAATTCGCCTCCAAGCTAACATCGAGCTGCACCACTCCAAGGCTCTGATACCATGCCAGTATAGTTAGGTAATTTGCAAGCAATCTATCATCACTCAGATAAACAGAAAGAGAGATCACACCACAACCCAAGAGAACACTTTTGAACTGTAGTAACAAAAGAACCTTAGAGGTACATATATACAATCTATTTTTTGTGGGGTACCGCTGCATGTAGAGTATTCAGAATCAATATCTAGAGCATCTCGATCATTATTTAGAATATCAAGATCAGATTATTCACGTTTTAATATTCAGAGTATTCACACCATGTTGACGGCACGTACTGTGTAGGGTCGGGACACACATCCCGTAACGTGGACCATATTGCCATGCAGCGGTACCCCCTAAAAGAGAGACTATATATATGTACATCTTTATCTCTTTTGTAAATACAGTTCATGAAGTTTATGTTTAGGATTTCGGTTGAGTTTAGAATTAGATCTCAGTTTAGGTTTAAGGTTACATTCACATTTAGTTTGTTATCCTTTAGATTTTTAATGAGAGTTTCATCTACAACCAAAATTTAGGTTCAGGTGTAAAAAGTTTATGGTTTAGATTAGGGTACACTCATTTTCTTCTAGAGGTTATAATGTTGAGAGTGAGTCCAAGTTTGTTACTATCTTGTTACAAGCATGCCTAGGTTTAATGCTTTTACTATAATGTTTTTTTTCTTTTGTATCGCATACGATTCCATATTGGATCCTTGTTTTTTGGACTTATGACATATTCCCTATTGCATTTGTGTGGATATACATTTACACATCGTTGCTTTGTATTTAGGTTTTGGTCTATGTTTAGGGTTTAGGTTGAGTTTTGGATAAACTTACTTAGAGATGCAGATGTTCATTGGAATTGTAGCTGTATTTTAGACAATTCTATTGGTGTAATGGAAGTTTAGGTTTACATTCATGTTTAGGTTTTTATCATAAATTTGGTACGCCTTTGACCAAATGATAGTTCAGTTTGCGACCCATTAGGATAAAGACCATCTTAGCAAGATTGTAACTGTTTTGGTGTGAATCAGGCAATCGATCAGGTAGTTCAAATAATATATTGTGGATTACGCACAAGTAAAGCATATACGTACTTCAATCAGTTCATACCACAATTTATGGCAAAGGAATGGGCAAGTTCAATTCTGAAGCCCTCATATTTTCAAATTATTTGTAAAGCAAATGACAACTAGTCACACTTGATGAGGTTTTTGGGTGATGCAGATCACAAAATTATAATTAGATAGAGATCAATTATCATTAGTGAAACTGTAACTTCTATAAAGAGACAACAAGCTGCCTATCACATATAAGTTAAGTCTACACCATAGCAGAACATTGTCATCATTCATTGTCAAAAAACTTAAAACCACAAAAAACTCCATAACTTTGTCAAAACTTAAACCAAATTAGATGAAAATTTACTTGGATTGAAATTGTAATGAGCTAAATTTGAAGTGATTTTACTAGAAAGGCCATAAATTTCGCATAACACCTCCAAATAAATAAAAAAAATTAGTACCTCTCACAAGATCAAGTGCTACTTATCTAAAAAAACCAAAAAAATAAAATCATTCAATAGTGCCTTTCACTTAATAGTCTAGCCAAAGCAAGACGGAAAGATTTACCGAATTACACAGACCGTGGCTAATTTCGTACTTGAACTTATCCATCAATGTTTTAAATTCACATGAGGGGCCTTTTCTGATTGTACTTTTGCAGTGAGTTGTATGCGTCCTTAGCGAGAGCCAACAAACAAAGCAAAAGAATTTACGACTGCTCATAGTTATGGTCTCATACTAACAAAAACTGCGGCAGTGTAATCAAGCACATATTCACCAAGACATGCTATATTAGACTAAGTACATCAAAATTTAAGGAAACACACCTTGTTTCTGTGAGCGTTTGCTGCTAGAGCCAGGCCAAAAGCGACCAGATACAAATCAAATGTAGACACAATAAACAGCCATGATACTCCGGAGCCCCTCATGTTGAACCTTGGGTTTTGTTCACCAAAACCTTTTAATTTCAAGCTGATAATGCAAGAGTCGGTGATTAGGAACAATGGTGATTTGGACCTAATAAGCTTTACTCAGACGTTCAGAAGCTAATCAGAATCTGCCACACACATTGCTAAATTGGCTTGAATCAAGCAATTTGCTCTTCTTATAGAATAAAAAGCTATCCCAACCTGCAAAAAGCATACAAATGCTAAAGACAATCCAAAGACTCCAAAGAAATGAGAGCGCATTTACATGATCACCCTGAAATTCAACCACTAATTAATCAATGAGAAGCCACATCATCAGCTTTTACTCTCAATAGCTAAGTCTAAAACTCAAATCTGCAACACCAGTGACCACCGGTCCAAGCAAAGGAACGAACAGAAACATATCTGGGGATCACTATACAATTCTGCACCTTTTTTTCCTGAGATTTAAACTCACAAAGAGTATGGATTATTTTTCGACGGTTAATGAGCAAAGCCTTTGATAATCTGTTTCACATAGGACATAAATCTCCAAAATACAACAAACACCGCGATATATCACACGTGTTCTACAGGCCTTAACGGATAAGTGATCAGACACTTAAACTCCTTCAGGCCAGGTTCTTACCTCAAGAAAAGTTCAAAGGCCAAGACTTTCCAGTACAAAACAATCTTGTAAAATTGTATCGTTTTATTACACAAGCCAAGAGTATTACACCGTTGAAGCGCCATTGTGGAATGAGCCCATGGGCTTCATGTGTCTGATGCCCTTGGCTTCAACAAGCTTGGGCTTTCTGGGATTAAAGTCTGTCAAGATACACCAAGAAATTCAGAAAAGGTTTTACAGAAAGAGAAAGTAGTGTTCTCTGGGAAACTTTGTCACCTGACTGGATTTTTCTTTGCAGCAACAATGCCATGGGTATCTGGTAAAAGTCAGGGGAAAGCCGTCAAGTTATAGAAATCCAAATTTGATCGGGAAGGTAATACTCCTCGGGTTTCATTTTCGCCATCTCAATTCAGACAGAAGGAAATAAGCTGAAAGCAAAGTTAAGAATCCTCATAAAAGCTTTATTTCAGCATTTGAAATTTTTACTAATCATATGAGAAAGGTCCACTTTTATGAATATCGATGCAAAGAAAGATAGTTAATATGTGCACACTCTGATAAGTACCAGGCAAGATGTCTAGTTTTCACGTTCATGTATTGTTTCACAATTCTTGTAGGCAATCGTTGCCAATTTGCCAGCATTGACCTTGATCGAATCAGCAACAGTTGTGGGTCCTGGGTTTGTAGACGTTCTTTCAACAAGTTACAAGGCAGAGGTAACTCTCAATCAACATAGAATCAAGATCATGGCTGCACTTGAGAGTAGGTATAATCCAAATTTGCCAACTTGGGCTCTTTTTTAATTAGTTGGGAGATGTTGGTATTCGGAAGAAAAAACAAATGAATGATCATCTAAGTAAATACGATAGCTAGGGTTTAAGGTCGGTATATCCAAGAAAATGTCAATGAAACATGGGGTTTGGAGGAAATTAAAGCCAGTCATTTTGCACACATCTTTGTTATGTTGAGGACCCAGGTACAATCCTAGACACAAAACTATATACTTGTGACAAATTGCTTTTCTATGGAAGTACATTGTTTTGTTGCTTTAATACATTCGGACTCCTAAAACCATAGTAAGTACATCTAGGCTCAGTTAAGTTGGCATGAAACCTACTCCTAAGACTTGGGCAGTCTAGGAACCATAGATGCTTTGATGGGTCCTTCATTTATTAGTGAATAGTTCAGATTTTGTTGCCTGTAGGAGAACTCGGCGGAGTAGAATTCTTGTGTAGGAGGGCATGCAAGGCAGTTTATTGTCATCTTTGCTGATATCTATCAGATGATGTGTGCTAAAAACACGTAAAATTCGCAGCAGGGAACTGTTCAATCCCTCCCCCTTTGAAGCTCGGAATTTCAAGGCAAAGAAAAAATGTGTCATAGAGCTTGGACCTCTTATCCTTTTCTCAACCAGAGTGAGAAGAGTATACCTATTTGCAAATCATATGATTGCAAATGTTTTTTTTTGTGCCCCACTAAAAGTTTAGTTTTGTCAGCATGGAGTCAAAATGTCCGTATTTTAATTTAAGGTGTGGTGGTTGGGCCTTAGAAAGTGATATGCTTTTGGTGTATTTGTTGACAGCATCATGCTATATCCGGATTTTGGTGTTTTTCAACTAAAATGGCAAAAGGCAGTAAGTAGGGAAATTTTTTGGAAGGGAAGCAGTTTACATCTTTCTGATGGGTTTTGAGCTTGTACCTGGATTGCAGGTTGAACTCTCTGGCTAGTGAAAATTGTTGTAGAAAAGGGTGAAGGGAACCTGATCTGAAAATTATTGCTAATAAATGAGTGCAGTTGTGAGGGCTTTCACAGATTCCTGGATGCTTTCAAGCTTGTATTGCCATTTTCATTCCTCAACCACACGTAGAGTATCCAAGTCAATGGAGAAGAGGCGTCGTGTCAGGAATAGAGTGCTCAGCTTGCACAGACAGAGGCAAATTGCTTGGGAAAATAAAGTCGGACATCTGGCACAACAGGCCTGGTCTCGTGCTTATGCGAAAGCTCTCTCGGCTCTCAAATCAAGTCCTCAAGCAAAACATGCTTTGGACCAAGCTTCAGAACTCAAAACAAAATTAGAATTGGATATGCATTTTTCTACATAACCCATATCTTTAAACTTGCTCTCGAGCTTAGTGAGGTTGCAAAGCTAGTCTCTCACACCAATTACATATTGTCAACCAATTGGTTAAACTCTTTCTGCATGAAAATTGGAGGTTTAACTCTTAACATGTATATGTGAAGCATTTAAGGCTTTGGATATTTTTGACCATGGATACTGTCTCTAAGATTGGCTTGTTTGTACTTAGCATTTGTAAATAGGTCAGCAGTGCTCTCTGTTGATAGAAAAAAGTTGAGTCCTCATTAACCATTTTAGAGTGTACAATGTAGTACATGTTCAAGCATTCGATGACTATTTCAATTTTAAATATAGACATTCACTATTTTGGTCCTTGATTTTAAAAAACTTGAAGCAATTATTTCTAGGATTAAGTTCCTATGAAAGGTTCTCCGATGCTTAGAAGCCCGTTCCGACCAAATACAGTTGGAACGTACTGGGTTAGAGCGTGGACTATAAGATATATATATATATATAAATATATATCTAAGGAAGCGGATGGTGGATGCGGACGCGCCAGGGGTGCGTCCGGGGGTGGACACGTCCGACATTTTCCAAATTTAAAAAAAAAAAAACAAGCCCCTCCCCTCACTGCTCCACATCCCCAAAAAGAAATAAAAACAATTTTTCTCTCCCTACCCCCCCCCCCCGGAATCAATTATCAGAGGGTGTCTGGAACCCACTTGTCCCCTCCTGTTAAAAAAAAGGAAAAAGGTGCCATTATCTCTCGCTGGCGCTTGTGAAATCCTGCTTCTTGCTTCCGATGTCGTTCGTTGTGTCGACGACGGACATCTTCTAGGAGCTTCTCTGTCTGCACACACAGAAGACCGTCAAGCCAAATCCCACGATGGAAATAAACTGTGTAAAACAAAAAAGAAGCCTATATTGCAAGCGAACAGGTACAGGGCAAACACTCACGTCAGTTGGTGTGCGCCCTGCCATCGCCCACTGGATTCTTCTACCCTTTCTCTCTCTCTCTCTCTCTCTCTCTCTCTCTCTCTCTCTCTCTCTCTCTCTCTCTTGCGCGCGCGCGCGTTTTAGGGTTTAGGGGCTAAACTTTTTTTTTTTTTTTTTAAATATGCGTCCGGGTCCCGGACGCACTAGCTGGACGCGTCCAGCGTCCCAAAAAAAAAATTAAAATATATGGACGCGTCCGACCCCCGGACATAGGGTCGAACGCGTCCGCTTTTTTTTTTTTTTTTAAAATTTAGTGTAATTATTTTTAAAAAACTAAAAATGAAATAAAAAATAAAATGGACGCGTTCGACCCCGCGTCTGGGGGTTGGAAGCGTCCGGGTCCAGACGCCGGACGCGGACGTGGATTGCCCGCATCCGACCCGGACCCTCATGTCTGATATTATATATATATGCAGATTTCATGTGACTCGATGAGAGTATGTCTGTCATATAAACATGGCTTATGTCTAATCATCATTATTTCAAGCTATTGTTGGTTTCCTTACATAAAATTGTATGCATGGTTCAAAAGACAACATCGTTGCACTTCTTTGCAAAATGTGAATCTTGCAATGGAACTAACTGCTGAATTGCTCAATGATCACTTCACATATTAGGAAAATTCGTTGTTGCACATGCTGTGTATGATAATATGAGAACTGCACGACTTGTATTTCAGTGAGTTGAACAGAAAGGCATAATGTTTTTACATGATCACTTTTTTTTGGGTCCCTCAAATCCTTAAAATTAGATTTTTAAAGTTTCAATGCTAGGTTTGTATCTCATGGTAATATAAGTTTCTTCAAAAGATGTATTTTCCATTGGACTGATTGGAGGGTCTATATCATTTAGCACAAAATAAAAACAGAAGAGCAGCTTTGTTTGTAGTGTAAATTAGGGAGAAGATTTAGTTATCAATTACGTGTTTAAACTTTAAACAAAAGAATGGCCACATTCCAGAATGGGCACCTATGTTTTGATGCTAGGATCTTTCTTGAAAATTCATGGTTCAGTTTTCAAAACCTGTTTATTTTCCCCCCCCTACAATGGGCATGGTAGTTTTTTATTTGCCTTAACATGGTCAACAACGTAGATGAATAGATCTCATTCCTTCTCCTTATTAGAAATATATTTCAATAGCAAAAATGTGACTTGTTGATACTTAGAACATTCCTAAGATGTGTTGTAGAAAAGTTTCAGGCTTTGTTCTCTATAATAATTTGATTTTTTGAATTGTCATTAACTTACAGCTGGAGAAGATGCTAAAGTATGTGGTAAAATTTGAAGCTTATATACATGCCACCAAGTTTGCAAATACTACATCCGCAATAATAATAAAATGAATGGAGGTACAAATGTGAAACAATACATCATTTTATATGCAAATCTATATCGATTTGCCATTTTCAGCAAGGGTGTAGCATTCACTATATGCTAAGTTGTCTCCTTGAGTATCCGAATTTAGTTTTTGGATCAAATATTACATTAGTAAATGACTCCATTGACCAAATAGAATAATATTAGTTCTAAGTTTTGCAATTTAGATCATATATTTCAAAGCAATGCTTTTTATTAATGGGCAAGGCCTAGAGCATTGATGGAAAGAGGAGCAATGAAGAGAGGAGAAGAAAGAAAAGGCAAAAGAACGTTTCAACTTTTTGTTGGATTGATAAAGGGAAAACCAAATATGTGCTTGGTGGGAACATGTTAACGTCATTGAACACACGAAAAAAGAGAATATAGTATGACTAATATATCCTATTGAATAGAAAATTATGAAAAGTAAAAATATATCTGTAGAAAATTATGAAAAGTAAAAATAAATCTGAAGTCAAATATTTAATATTTACATTAAATAAAATTTGACTTATGAAAAAACAGATATGAAACCTTGGCTTTTTAAGAGTTAGTAACCATGACAGAAAGAGGGGATTGACTTTGCTAGGAGGCAAGTTGTAGGGCACGCTTTCTCGGTTTTTCTTCTGTGGTTGACTTTTTTGGCATTCATGACTAGGGCTCCCACGACAAAACGGTTTCTTTGAAAAATACTTTGAGTGATCATATATTAGTAAAAAATAATTGACGCACAAAGCAACTTATGACATCAAAGATTTGGGCATATCATATATGCATAGTCTATAGTTGTTGAAGAGGCATGATCTAGTAATTGGATTATATGAGATACTGCTAGATGGAAAGGCATGTGAAGGTTAAATCGTAGGAACACACCATAGAAAATATCTCAACAGAATGAATTGAAGAAAGCACAAAGGACGTTAGCAATCATTCATATTGATGTTTGCGGACCAAAGCAAACAAGATGTACATGTAGACCTTATTATTTCACAGCATTTATTGACAATTTTAGAAAAATGATGTGTGGATATATTTGATATCTCAAGTGTCAAATGCATTTGCATGATTCTATGAAATCAAGAATCTTGTTGAAAAGAAAAGTAGATGTCAAATTTGTTAGATCTGATAATAGTGGAATGTACTTGTCAAATACTTTCAATGAGTTTTGTAACCAGCATGGGATCAAAACGTAGGTAACTGCTCCAAATAGACCACAACAAAATGGTGTTGAAAAGAGAAAGAACATGCCCATTATGGAGATGGCCCAATCCATGCCTAAGCACAAAGACTTGGCAATACTTTTTGGCCTAAAGCTCGCAATATGGCCATGTATGTGCTAAACATGTGTCCAAAAAAATCAGTGGAAGGAATGATGGTTGAGGAAGCATTAATAGATAAAAATCCCAATATACTGCATCTCAAGATCTTTGATTGTGATGCATATGCAAATGTCCCTAAAGAGAAGAGAAATAAACTTGATGCAAAGTCAATTCAGGGCATATTCTATCTTCTCACTATGGAGAATGGGAATACATAGTAAAACACACTTCCTTTGCTAAGTTAGGTGAAAAATCCAGCATGTAATAAGGAAGTAGACTCCACTTTCTTGCCCTAATGTGAAAACCCTAGCCTAGATCCAAGAGTGATGCTTGGTAGGTGCATGGTAGGTACAAATCTCATCATAAATCATGGTCCAGATCCTACAAAGTAGGAATCACTACTAAATGGACACAACCACTCCTCTTGACTCGTGGTAACCTACTTTAGGTGTGTATGTACAAGTGGCACTTTGGCCATTCAAGTAACCAACAAACAATATTGACAAAATGTACAATATTCTACATGGCTAGATTTGCCAATGTAGGCAATTTTTCACATGTAGAAAGAGCATTTGGTTTGTAGACTCAAGAAGGCTACCTATATAGTAAAGCAAGCATCGAGAGTGTGGTATTCTTGTATTAATGAGCACTTTTGACAAAATGGAATGGTAAAGAGCACATTTGGTCCTAATCTCTATATTTTTCATCACAATAGCATGTTGTATTCATCAAATTATATGTTAATAACCTAACTATCACTTAAAGTAGTGATAATTTAATGGAGGAGAACTTGGTAAATAATTTGACATGAAAGATTTGGGGCTTGTACATTATTACTTGAGTATTGAGATTTGGCAAATGAATGATGAAACTTTCATTACTCAAAGCAAATATGCAAGAGACTTATTGAAAAGATTCAATGTGCAATATTGTAAGCTTTTATGTACCCATATGAATGTAATGTTAAGCTAATTGCATATGATGAATCAAATAGTGTTGACCAGTATCTCTACAAGTAGTTGTCTGGAAGTTTGGTTTATCTTACACATACTTTTTTAAATACAATCTACCCTTCCTAATTGTTACTTCTCTGTATGTTAACCTAGTTTAAATGTCACAAAAATTTTACTCCCTGCTATTTTAGAGAGGATATATGGTATGTGTTATTTGTTACATTTTAGACACTTCCTTCTTCATTAGATTGCCTTGGATAGATGTTTTTGTTGTCTTTATGAGAGTGGCATACATACCTCTGTACATATTTTCTCACATACTTTTGTTATGGAGAGAAACCAAACTCATTAATGAGTCATGGATCTGCTATATATAGTTGTATGCACATGTGAGGAGAAGCACACTCTCTCTCATCTCATTTCATGCTTATACATGAGTTCTCTTTGGTTCATCTATCCATTGGTGCACTATATTGGTGATGTCTTGCAATTTTGTGTGTAGAATGCTCAATTTATGCTATATTCGGATCCACACGTGTGAAATACAGTAGCTTACTGTTCAGTACGGACATTAACTTCATTTCATGTTTTGATTGATGTTTGATCAAGATCTATTAGAGTTTGTGTCTCATTCATAGAGTAGATGTTGGTTTTTCTACATTGGCAAGGTTGGTGATTTGTTGTCTTTCTAACCAAAGATCAAAAGGATGATTTTGGATCTTAATGATCTGAATTTCCTCACATGGTATCAGAGCTCTTGTGTTTCAGGTTATGAAGGAAGCAATCACATCTATAATTGCATGTAGGATTTGAAATATTCAACTTTTGTGATTTTGTCAAAATCCTAATTTTGATTGGATCTCTATTTGTGAGGCTACCGAACTTCATTTTTTGAGTGTGTTTCAATCTTAGGAAGTGGCAAGAGTCATTAGATTGAGGATAGTTGATTGAGTTATCCAATAGGAAAATGCCACATAGATAGACTCTAGAAATGAAACGTTGCAAGGCATTTGCACCTGAAAATGTGATCAGTCAGTCGCTACTTCTGCATCACAAAAGTTCGAATGGCTACAATAAGATGTTGACAATAGGTATTCGATCAGAGAGACATGTCCAATTTAAAGAGAGAGAATGAACTCCATAATTATTTGGATTCTTATTTTCAAAGAGAGAAAAGGGACCTTCAAATGTGGCCTTTCAATCGAATTTGAGAAAGTAGAAGAGCTTGAATGGCAGGCTCGCATGTCCTGTCCTTCATTAAATTTGAAATATGACCTTTAACAAGTTCAAACTTTGTCTGTCAAAAGAGTTCTTCAAATAGTGTCCCTTCAAAGTAGTTTACAAGTTTTGACCTTTCGTAAATTAGATAATGGCCTACGATGAAATTTGGATAGTAAGTGAGACTTCGAAAATGTGTTGTTCATAATGCGAAGTCTTCAATTTTTCTTTGTATTTTGGATGCATCTCCAGAGGTGGAATTTGCTTGCAGGTGGAATGCCACTCGTTTTATCCAGAATTCTCATCCTTGACTAAAAGCATCAGCGATTTTGTCCATAATTGAAAGAAAAAAATTTCAGACTTGACATTACGTCGTGGAAGGCCCGTGGGCCTCAGGCCTTCCATGCAGGTTGGGGCCATGCCCTCCCTTGGGCAAGGGCCCTCCCTGCAAGGAAGGCCCTCGGACCAGGGCCTTTCACCCCGCAAGAAATTTGGATAGTAAGTGAGACCTCTCTCTCTCTCTCTCTCTCTCTCTCTCATGGGTAGTATCTAGTTTCATATCATCCCCTCTTGTTTTAAATTGTCTATATATTTGGTAATATACCTTTAAAAGACATACTCGTAAAATGGCCTAAACTTTTTAGAGGAATTTTTTTTAAAAAAAAACCTCTTCAACAAACGGTCACGATTCACCCTTCTCTCATCCAATGGTTATTATGATTTGCTTCATACACAAGGCAAGGTTTGGTTCCTTCCATGAAGTTTCATGGTAAGCTCACGATTTCGCTATTTATACACTGCCATTCTTTGTGATTTCTCCACCCCTTATCCACTTCTTCTTTCTCACTATGCTTTCAAAGTGTTTGTGAATATTGGACAGCGTCCATTTTCCACATAATCGGTCGCTTCGCTCAAGATCACTTGCAGGTATGAACACGATGTACCTACCGTTTTCATTTGCCAATTGGTTATGTGTACTATAATCAAATATGTGAGTGGGTGCACAGATAGCCAACGTTATCTTTTTACTATCCAAATGTTACTATTGTCCAAACTTTGCATCTTTTGGTTTTCACAAAGATTTATGTTGAACGAATATGACTTTTGGCCAGTGATGGCCAATGATGATCGGTCATCTGATTCACTTTATATGAATGAGATTGTTAGCAAACGATGGCTGCTGATGATTGGTCATCTTATTTACCACTCCACATACACTTTTGAATAGTTGTAAAGGTGTGTTGTCAAATAGCAAAGGCAGCGGTAATAATCAACGAAGTAAGCACGTTTGTGAATGATGTTTGATGTATGCCTTCATGCACATATTGTATGTTGAGTAGCTCACAACTATAAATGTGGTAGTGTGCTGGAAAATCAACGATGGTCACAATAACTCAATGTGGAAACAAGCATATTTATTGCTTCATAGTGATAGTTTAATGTCTACACCACATGTACGCTTTGTAGTTATACATTCCATTTCAGTTTATGAAACTCTTTTGTTGTAATAACATGATGTTGACAATCACTTTTATTTCTGCTCATACTGATATTTGCTACTTTTATATACGGTTACGTGAAGTGGTTTATACCCACAATTGTTCGGCTATCTTTGATAGTTTGGCCACCACTGACCATCAGCTCAGATACGACAATTCGTCCATCCTCGAACAATCGGCCGTAATCAAATTGACGACAGATCATCAAGTACACTATATCACGATCGGATAGAATCTCTAGATATTGTCTGATGGCAACTGCCAACAACATGCCTTAACCTAATTGTAAAGTACAAACTATCCATTCTTTAATTAGTTATACGTGTGTATATATACAGCAACTTATGAATTGCTCTGTTAGTTGATTTAAATTTCATCGCGATCAAGCGATTATCAAAACCGCAATTGTATTATTTTTTTTTTGTTATCACAGAGTATTGTCTCAAAAAGAATGCATCTCTACCTGCATTCAGACTGTATTCTCTACACGACTAAATAATCGTTGTTCCAATAATCTAGGTTGTGTATGCTTGCTTCATTTATAGATATATTCATGCTCATAGATAAACTCATTCGTAGATTAAACTATTCATATGACTGATGACATAAGTCGATCTATTACTCTAAATCACTGCACCTAAAATACTTTCGCAAAACTAACAACTCAGATAAATTGTGCATGGCTATGGAAGCAACTGTATAGATCCAGCGACTTCAAAACTGTGATCAAGTAGGACAGACTTCGAAACTGTGATCAAGTTGGACAGACTTCAATTTGTTGGAGTCGGTATGATCTGATAGACGTAGTTGCATGCACCAAGGATTCCCTGCTTGCTTCTTATTGTCATGACTAGAATAGCACTGAATCCCAACATGGTATCAAAGCAATCTAATTCCTGCAGAGGCGGATTAGAGCTAACATCATCCAAACAATTGTTCTGATATAGTATAGACATTTGCTATAATTGTTTTCAGTCATATTAATCTACTATCTACATACACTCATCTTGAAATATCAAATGGATTTGCAACCATAGTCTTTTCTAATGGTAGACAAACTCGATGGTTCGAACTACCACTTATGGAAATCTGAGATGAAGGTAGTATCGATGGTGGTCAAGGAGCTTTGGAAAATAGTTGTTGGAGTCAAACTACTCCCCAATGTCGATGAGCAAGCCATTTTCAAATGGAAGCTCAAGGATTGCAAGGCTTTCACCTTGATCACCCTTAATATCTCCTCGGACACAGATTGGCCACATCAGACAAGCCTAATCTTCGAAAGAAGCTTGAGACATATTGAGTACACTATACAAAGTGAGAGATGTCACTTCAAAGCTGCATCTAAGGAGAAAGTTCTTCTCTCTCAGAATGTCGATTCTGTTCAGAATCACATCAATCAATTTAAGACTCTATTAGAGTATATGGCGACAATAGGTTCAATAGTCGAAGACTCTGATGCTGTAATGACCTATTGGGGGTATTCCTGACGAAGTGTAAATAAATAAAATCATCCAATAAAATGTGTTGCGAGGGCATGGCATCTTGCGCATATAAGCCCATGGCCGAATGAGCACGCAAGCTAAGTTGTAATTAAATTAATAGGCTTGGGACCTTTGTAAGTAAAATAAAACTTGAGGCCCAAAGTCAAATTTAAACTTAAAGATTACTTTTTTAGACTTGGGTCCAATTTGGGACTCACATGAGTCTTGTGAATTTCAATGTACTTTTTATGGACCCTTGGATCAAGTTGGGTCCAAGATGAATGGATAGGATCAATGCAAATATTAGCCAATAGGATTTTGGGGCAAGGGCCTTCCCCATTTTATAAAAAGACACCATTTGTACTCTATTTCCATGCTTAATGAGAAGGAGGAAACTCTACCAATTTGGAGAACCAAGCATCCTCATTTGCTAAGCACTCATGCTAATGCTTTTTGTTGTGTGTTTCTAATTGTTTCCATTTCTATGTTCTTGTTTTAATAGTTATGGTTTCTCCATTAGCATGCATCTTGAGCTTTTGAGCTAGCCTCTCCCTCAACTCTATCTCTCTCTTTCTCTCTCCTCCTTCTTCCTCTTCTATTCTACCCTTCCCTTTCACCAACAATCATGATGAAGCTAGTTTAGGGAGAGTAGAGTTAGTGTGGGTAGTGTTAGTGGAGGTAGAGTTAGATAAAAAGTAGGGAACTAACTAAAAGTAGCATCTATGCATAGTTAGGTGCCTATCCAGTGAACTAACCCTTGTTGATAGGCGGGAGGGCTACTACAATGTCGGATCGAAGACCCTACATTGGTGTCATTGCAGGGGATAGGTTTTCACTAACTAGTGTAGCTGCATTTTTTAGCTATTTCTTGCTTTTTAGAGTAGTTTTAGGTAGATTTTTTGGGACTTTAGAGTTAGTTTTCTGTATTTTTTTTGTGTTTGGACTGTTCACAGCTAGCGGAGGAGTGTGAGAGGGTAGAGGAGGCCTTGAATAGCCTCTAAGGGTTTGAAACCCAAACCAACTAGCCAAAAGAACTCAAAAAACACACCAATCTATATTTTGGAGGAAAAAAGAGCCTAAAATCTCATTAGATTTTAATATCTCCAAAACCAGTGAGAGCTAACCCTTGCATAACTGGCAGCAGCTCCAGGGTACTGTCCCAGACTTGCATAGAAGCCTACGAGAGTTAGTTCCAAGCAGATTGCAAAAATCAGAAAAAAGCCATAAAAAATTCAAAAAACCCTTGAAAAAATCCAAAAAAATACAAATCTTCACTAGACCTCTCGCAAAGCCCTTTGAAGTTTCATCTCAGTGAGACCAGGACACAGAGAAGCTTGCGAGAGTTAGTTTGATATCTGAGTGCATGTGCGAGAGTTCCCAGTGAAAAAAACACGGAAAAAAAGCAGCAGAGAACCCTCGCAGACATCAAAATTTTCAGTTTCAGTGGGCAAGAATTCTCGCAGTGGATTCAAAATTTTCATTTCAGTGAGACTAAGATGCAGAAGAGTCTGTGAGAGTTAGTTTGATTCCAGTGAGCGGAAAATTGGATTTAAGTGCTAAAAAATCACTAAAAAGTGAAGATCTAGCAAATCCTTCTAGTAAGAACTCTTGCAAACCATCTCAATCGATTCAGAATGTCAATTTCCATCAGTGAAGAAGCGTGCAAGAGTTAGTATAGAGATTTGGTAAAGATCAAGCCAAAATAGTGGTTATGTACCCTCACATACAGTGAAATTTTCACTTAGTGCAAGAGTTAACTCTCGCAGAGAATTCCATAGCGAGACCTGACCCAGATTCATATACTATGATCCTTGCGAGAGTCACTTCCCAAAGATCTGAGAGATATCAAGTTTTTTATCTACAAAAACAACTAAAAAGCTCTCGCACAACCAACCCTCGCACAAGAGAACCCTTGCAGACTAGATCAATGGAAAGATCTGCATCAGATATAGCTACTGTCAAAATCTCAGGTCAATCAGTGCAAGGAGTAAAAAGTTATCAAGGAAAAACCACTGCACAAGGCCTAATTTTCACTTCCGGCCGATCAGATTGATCAGATCCTTAAGATCCAGACTGCATCCCACTGTACAAGCAAGATTCAGCTACTTTGGAAGCCACCATCGGATGAATCTGAGATCTGAACGATCATTAGCAAGAAGGATAGCAAATCAAGCACCACACCTTCCCAGATTAGAAACTGTGCAACAAGAGGCAGAATCAAAACCAACGCCAATGGAACCAATGGGCCAACCCGCACCTGTCGCTCCCTTGCAAGCAGTTCGGAGAGCACCACAGATGGAAATGCCAAAATACGATGGATCATCATATCCCATTCGATTCTTCTAGATCTACGAGCAAGCTTGTGAAATCTACTGCGAACCGACACCTGCGAAAAAGCTGATGATGTTCCTCATGTCCTTATTGGCAGTGGCTTAGGATTGGTTTTTCAACTTGTTAGAGGAAGAAAAATCTATCTGGGAAGCGGTTAAAGCGGCTCTCATTACGCGCTTTAAACCAAGGAAGTTCCTGGAAGACCCATTTCTCTTGCTGAGTAAAGTCAAGATGGGAAAATGAGAAAGGGTCAGGGACTATATCGAACGGGTCAAACATCTACGTTTCGAGTGCAGTGCAGCCCTAACTCCCGATCATGTGGTGATCATGTGGTTCCTAGCCGGAATACCACGAAGCATCAGAAGAGAACTGAAATGATGGTTGCAGTACACTACTCTACAAAAATCTATGGAAGATGCCATAAGGGAAGAGGACGAGGGATCTGACGATGAATCCATCCACCCACACTCCTACTCTCTCGATAGCATCGTCATCATCAAACGCATCTGCTCTATCCACAGAACTGTTGTTGGGGCAAATGACAAAATTACACAAACAGTAGATGGAGCAACTTACGGCGCAGTTTGATCAGAAACCGAAAGCCTTACAAGGAGTTGTAGCAGCAATGCCACATCAACCAGAACCAAAACAACTACAGTATCCACGACGTGAGAATGTATGGTGTTTAGTGTGCACGCAAAACCATACAACGAAGGGTGTCCAATCCTAAAGCAAAATCTGAGACTGACACATAGATTTTGCCATCTGTGCAATGCAACATCACACGATACGACATTTGCCCATTTAACCCCAGGATTGTTCAACATAAGAAAAGTCCTTATCAAACTTCTTATCCATATCATCAAGGGGAACCGAGGTACGGCGCACCGAATCAGCAACAACAGCCAAGGGATTAAATCATCATCCACTAGGTTCTCAATAGGTTCCACTGACAGCCATGCTATGTTTAGCATATTCACCCCAAATGTGATTGGTGTGTCCATAGTGTAACATTTGGGTGAAGATGTGTTGGGTTCAGGATCTGATTCATATTGACATGTCCGACAGTCAATAGTTGCTAATGCATCCGTCCATCTCACGACATCCGTCTCTGAATCATAGTGACCACCCTTGGCTGGCCTTGGGTGATCAATCGTGTGATCTGTCGTGGATGATCCGTCATCAGCTTTGGGTGCAATAGGTTTCACCGCCCATGTGGTTGGATCAACCTTTATAGCCTGCTCTCTGTTTTCAAAGGTGAATTTCTCTGTATCCCAGTTGTGTACTACTTGCGCAGTCCTCAACCATGGTCTTCCCAGTAAAACACGATATGTAGTTGGAGATTCAAGTATATCCATGACTACAAAAGTAATCACAAGCTGCATGTCTGCTATTTTTATAGGGATATCGACAACTACACCCTTTGGTTTTACACATGAGTGATCCGCTAGTTTGATGGCGAATCTTGCTGGCTTCAACCCTTGTAAACCCCATTTTTCATATAAAGTAGTGGAGATCAAATTGACACCTGATCCTCCATCTACTACTACTACCTCGTCCTTGTATCTCTTGTGTTTGATTGGCAAGGTGATGTTATGTTCCTCACTTTTCCACGCTATCCCGATGTGGAGGACATTACTTGTTTCTTCATAGCCGTACAATATATGGGCTCATGCGCTACTGGCTCCTCGTCCGTTTTGGCCCATTCAGCCAAAAGGCTTTTAGCTTGTGGCGCAATCCGCAGTAATTCCCCTAAAGGTAAACTAACATGGCTTTCCAATAAGATTGTGAGCCTTGCAATGCACAATTCCTTGGGCTCCACCATGTGAAAAGGTGGTTCATGATGATGCAACCGATCATTTTGATCTGTGCACAATGGTGAGCCCGCTTCCGATTCCCATTCGCCATCCACTGGAGGTTCCATAGGATTGTCCCTTTCTTGCTCTTTTTCCTCCGCTTGGGCTCTCTGTACCTAGTGTCATATTTTTAGGTACTGTCTTCTTTCTTCCCTCACATTCAGATATGGCGCTAAAGTTGAGGGCTGGTCATCAGTGACCAATGGTGCTGGTGAGGGAGCCACTTCCTTCCTCTTCTATGCTCGCATAACAGCTAACATAGGAGCCTGGAGTTGTTGCTCTTTTGGTGACATCCCCGCTAGAACTGCTGGTTGTTGTATTGCAATGAAGTTTAGTGGTGCACTGGATTCCAGGTCTCAATGGACAATTCTTGTAGCAGTGTCTATAACGACATTCTTGGTAGAAGGATGTATATTGTTCTTTGTAATAAGGAGATTGAACTGACTGATGAGCAAGTCCTACACCACATGGACCCATATCGTTATGGAATCAAGAAAGTACCAGCTCAACCACCGCAAAAGTATGCTATGGCAAAGGTCTCAAGGATCAATCCACCAAAGGCACCTGCGAATAAGAAGAATCAGTTGAAACAGCGCTACAACCAGGTGATCCGATGGAGTGATCTACCCGAGGAGGCTATAGCTATAGTGGATGTTGATATTCGCAACCACGAGGTGAATGTCACGTCAGTTCCGATGAAAGACAACAAGGACAAATCCACCAAAATGACAAAAAAGGACAAAAAGAAGGTGTTGGATTTCTTGAAGTCAATCAAGATGGACTCAGACATAGCGTCATCCTCTATTCAGATGACAAAAAATCAAAAGATGACCAGGCGGGCTAAGATCAATATGCTGAAAGAGGAATCTCGATGATCTCCAGTTCACGAGATGCCTGAGACCTTCAAGAATTATACCTTGGACGACATGGTAATTATGATGCCGCAAGCCCAGCGAAAACCTGATCAAAGTCAGGCACCAGCGGAACAAGTCTTTGAGGGACCTGCACAAACACAACCGATGAACCTTGCCGAGCCAGGTGAAGAAAAAAAGATAGTGCATCTGGGAGAGCAGTTAACGCCCACATAGTTCAAGAGACTACGATCAATGTTGGTGGAGTATAAAGACTGTTTTGCCTGGAGTTATAGTGATCTTAAGGGCATTCCACCAATAGTAGTCCAACACACCATACCCTTGGTGGATGGAGCAATCCCCAAGGTGAGCCGTTACTACCGTTGCAACCCGAACTACACAGAGCTAATCGAGTAGGAGTTGCAGAAGCTGTTAGATGTAGATTTCATTAATGAAATCGAACACAAGGAATGAGTATCGCTGATAGTTACAGTACCTAAGAAGAACGACAAAATACGAATCTGTGTGAATCTGACGGCACTCAATGCAGTCACCAAAAAGGATCATTTTTCTTTACCATTTACGGAAAGTGTCCTCAATAGAGTAGCTGGTGCCAAAGCCTACAATTTTTTAGATGGCTTCAGTGGCTACAACCAGGTGAAGATAGCCCCCCCAAGACCAACACAAGACAACATTCACCACGGAATGGGAACCGTATGCCTACAAGGTGATGCCATTCCGACTTTGCAATGCCCCAAGCACTTTCCATTGAGTCATGCAGGTGGCATTCAAAGAGTATTTGCAAATTTTTTTGGAAATTTTTTTGGACGATCTGTGCGTGCATGGACCAGACTCAGAACACTTATCCAATTTGGAGAATGTGCTATAAAACTGTCGCAATTTTTAGATCTTCTTGAATCCAGAAAAATGTCAATTTTAGGTTACACATGGCTTGATTCTCGGCCATATAGTGTCAAGACATGGGATCACCACAGACCTATCAAAGATCAGGATCATTGTTGATCTACCACCACCGGGGATGATCCGCGAAGTCTACATCTTCATGGGTCATGCTAACTATTATAGGATCTTCATTCTAGATTCTGTGGAGTTAGCCCGACCAATTTACAAACTCATAACGGATCCACATTGGAACGAGGAAGCCCTAAAGGCTTTCCAAAAGCTTAAGGATGCATTGGTTTCAGCACCAATCTTACAACCACCCAATTGGTCCATTGAGTTTCATGTGCATATGGACGCATCAAAGTATGCAGTTGGAGTAGTCTTAACCCAACCAGGTGAACACAAAAAGGATTTTCCAATCCGATTTGCAAGTCGACAGCTTAGTGATACAGAAATGAACTATTCAACCACAGAGTAGGAAGCACTGGCGATGATCTATGCGATTGAGAAATTTTGGCACTACCTGATGGCCACACATTTCGCTTTTTATACAGACCATCAACCTTTGCTCTATCTCGTTAACAAAACTTGCAACACCGGGAGAATCACCAGATGGCTACTTCTGTTGTTGGAGTTTGACTTTCGGATAGTAGTCCGCAAGGGAAAACAACACTACATGGCAGATCATGTGTCAAGGGGACGAAGGTTGCCACCCAACCCGACGATGAGATGGCCGATGCTACCTTATTTTATGTGGACACAATACCAGAATGGGCTGCCAACATTGTTGAATATCTAATGTGGGGCCAACTAGACAAATCACTACCAAAGGCGGATCAAAAGAAATTGATCCTGAAGGCTAGACCTTATCAACTGGTTGCCGGCCAATTGTATCGAAGAGGACCAGATGGGATTCTTCAACAGTGTATTCTTCCACATGAGACCACCAAAATCATTTTTCTCTCACATGAAGGCATGGGTGGAGGCCATTTTGCATCCGACATTAGAGTTTGCAAGATTCTGCAATCAGGATGTTGGTGGCCAACGATTCATAAGGATATGGAGGAATACCTGAGAAAGTGCGATGTGTGCCAAAGGGCAAGGAGACCAACGAGATTGAATCATGACCTACTGCACCCGATCTTAAGCACCATTCAAAAAGTGGGGATTGAATTACATCAGTCCAATTCACCCTGTAGCAAGGAGTACCCAGGCTCGATACATAATCGTAACCACGAACTATCTCACCAAGTGGGTCAAAGCCAAGGCAGTAAGAGTAGCTGATGCTAGGACCATTGCCAAGTTCCTTTATGAAAATATCATGACTGGCAGCTGAAAAGAAAAGATGCAAAGCATGGCACGATCGCAGGTTATAAAAGAAAGATCTTTGTTCCGGAGATCTGGTCTTGATGTATAAAACCAAGGCGATCAAGGGAAAATTAAAATTCACAGGTGAAGATCTTTATCGGATCAAAGAAATTCTTAATCATGGAGCCGTGAATCTAGAGAAGCTAGATGGGACACCATTCGACACACCCATCAACGGTAGCCGGTTGCACAAGAACTAGCCACCGCAGTGAGATAGATCCAGATTGGTGGTGGCACGTTACGAAAAGCTATTCTACTAGGCCATCACAACTAGATCTAGGAAGATCAAGCCAAATCAAGCTAGATCCATCAAGATTCAGCCAGATCTGACAAGATCGAGAAAATCCATCAAGATCCAAGAGGGATCCAGACCCAGATGGGATCAAGAAGGAAATAGATCATCAGATTATGCCAATAAGTCTCCTAACTTTGTAGATCAGAGACCTCAATCTCAGTAACTATGGCAAATTAAGAGCAAAATTTACCCAAGATGGATCTGCTACCAAATATCCATTAGAACTTCTAGAGAACTACCAACAGTCAGATCAAGCATGGATGAAACTGATTATCAGTTTGCAAAAGTTAAAAATCAGAAAATCTGAAGATCTCGTCAAAAAACACTCTAAAAGAGCACTTTTTTTTTAATGATTTTTGGAGATCCCTTGGGAGATAGCTCTTGAAACTTGAACAGTCACTAGATCTGACCCAGATGCATCCTAAAAATCTCTACAAGAGTTCTTGATGGAGTTGTGGAATGCACTTTGTCAATGAAACAATCAAGTGTCTTTTGGAGACTTTTTTGTATACATCGGTTCAGTACATATGTGTTTGCTTATTATTACTGTCGACTTGTTCGACAACTTTCTTCTTCTGTTGCTTCCTTGTGCTCTTCTTCGAGAACAATGCTTGTGAGTCATTGATGGAGGATGAAGATGCTCATTTCTTCTTGTTTTCTCCTGCAACAACATTATTAAGACTTTGGACAATGTTATATCTAAGTGTGTGGTTATCATCACTACCTAGTTTTCATAAGAGGATGGCAAACTGGTCAATAAGTTCATGTAGGGTCTTTGATCCGATGTTGTAATAGCCCTCTCGCCTGTCAACAAGGGTTAGTTCACTGGATAGGCACCTAACTATGCATAGATGATACTTTTAGTTAGTTCCCTACTTTTTATCTAACTCTACCTCCACTAACACTAACTCTACTCTCCCTAAACTAATTTCATCATGATTGTTGGTGAAAGGAAAGGGTAGAATAGAAGAGGAAGAAGGAGAAGAGAGAAAGAGAGAGATAGAGTTGAGGGGGAGGTTAGCTCAAAAGCTCAAGATGCATGCTAATGGAGAAACCATAACTATTAAAACAAAAACATAGAAATGGAAACAATTAGAAACACACAACAAAAAGCATTAGCATGAGTGCTTAGCAAATGAGGATGCTTGGTTCTCCAAATTGGTAGTGTTTCTTCCTTCTCATTAAGCATGGAAATAGAATACAAATGGTGCCTTTTTATAAAATGGGGAAGGCCCTTGCCCCAAAATCCTATTGGCTAGTATTTACATTGATCCTATCCATTCATCTTGGACCCAACTTAGTAATCTCTAAGTTTAAATTTGACCTTGGGCCTCAAGTTTTATTTTACTTACAAAGGTCCCAAGCCTATTATTTTAATTACAACTTAGCTTGCATGCTTATTGGGCCATGGGCTTATACGCGTAGGATGCCATGCCCTCGCAAAACATTTTATTGGACAATTTTATTTATTTACACTTCATTGGGCCTGAAGTAGTGCCGGTCCCTCGGCACTCTATCGGTTCAATAAAGAGTCTTCTTGGCCCGCCTCTGGTGGATCTGAAAGCCCGTGACGTCTTCCATGAAGTTGATGCGGTCCAGTTTCTTCAAGTCCTTGGGCATGTGAAGGGACTTGTGGACTCCTGCCAACCAGTCTTGGTCGACCCACGCTTGGAATCTGCACGTCCATGGATCGCGAAGGAAGGCAGCTCGGTAATAGACATGAGTGGCTGGCAGCTGATCTTTGACTTTGTTGGAAGCTAGCGCCTTATTAGGATCAAAGAATATGGGGGGCAGAAAATTATCCCATTTGGTTTCAATCTCTAATAAATGGTCTAAGTCTCGGGCGTAAGTGGCTGTCGCGTGGACTATTGGATTAGGACAGTTGAAATATTTATTGACGAATATGGTGAAAGCCCTTAGGGCGTCTACATCCGTATCCCAACCATGCTCTGATGGAATCCTTGGCCAATTGAAATTTTGTATCGTGATCTTGTCCAGAGGGGTGCCACATTCCGCCCATTTGGATCGTCATGTGCATGGCAAGAAATGTGCGTTCACCCGTAGTTGTTGTGAACTTGTCGCATAGGCCCTGATGGCCGCAGGGTCTCTTTCAAAAAGTTGCTGACGCCACTCTGGTTGTGGTTGGAGGGCGGGTAATGCTTGCAGCTCGTTGCCCTTTATTGTCTGAGCTGAAAAAGATATCTGCTAGCCGCCTCTTGATGACTCGTGGGGATATTTTGCTAGGAATTTGTTTGTTTTCTCCTCCATGGACTTTGGTCTTCAGAAGGCCCGACTGACAGATATGGTGCACGAACCTCTGGAGGATGAGGCCTGTCCTTCCTCTTGGCTTTGGCTTGGACTTGCGTCTTGGCCTTGGTCTCGCATCTCAGCACCCGTATCTGCTGGTCCTTGGTCTTGGCCTTCGGACCCTTGATCTTGAATGAACCCTCCTACTGCTGGCTAGCTTTGGTCTTGGATTGTGCTGGCCTGTACAGCATAAAAAACAGGTGGCGGTGGAATTACCACGGGGGTGGACTGGGTCTTCTTCTCCATGTACTGTTGGCAAGCCTTGAGGGCTTGTTTGGCCTGGGTGAGCTCGTGAGTTGCGCTTGCCCGATACTTATCGAACTCTGCCTGGTAGTTGGTCAATGTTTGGCTATATACCTGCACCTGACACCTAAAGAGATTCATCTCTGCTTGAGAGATCGACCTTGAGTCTGGTGTAGGTTGAGCTAGCCAAGTGAGTTTTTCCAGAAGGCCAAGACCAGCCAGGGCCGGGCGAGGAAGCCGCACACTTTCGCCTCGAGAAGTGCACAGGCAAAATTGCACAATAGGGGACTTGCTACGATACGCTCACGATTGTTGGGTTTGATAGAGATGGTTAATTCGTGAATGAGGAAGGCGTGCCAGTCGTATGGCACAACCATGGGGCCAGAGAATGCCAGGAAGGATTCCACTATCTGACTCAGCTGCGTGGACTGGATTTTGTCCTTGTGAAATGTTGAAACAGCTAGAAAGTTGTTCAACAGATGCGTAGCCGCCTGAATGACTGGTTCTGTGATAGCATCTATCAGGTAACCGTTGTTAGTCTGGATGGGGATTTTTGGTGCAGTCTTGGTGACAAAAAATTTGATCAAACTTTTTGCCTGATGATGGGAGATGGGCTGACGGTCACCAGACATAATGCCAATGGTGACCATCGAATTTGCATTAATCCTGACCTTGTACGTGGTAAGTGGAAGCGCAACTTCGACGCGTTCCAGGTGGCGTAAGCGTGCAGGGCGAGGCCCATGTTAATCCCAAAATGAAAAAGTGCCGGAAAAAAATCCATTGCCTCAAGAAGTGGGCTAGCAGTCTGAAGCCATGGTTGAATCAGAGTGTTAGAGGGTAAGGGCTAGATCTGTGTGGCCGAGGGTATTTCACGTTGGATCACCTGCTTGGTGCCAGAGTCTTCAAAGGATGAAGAGGCCATGTTAGCAGTGATTATTAAAGTGTAAAAAGGTCGGAAAAATGGTGAAATAGGTAAAAAGAGGTGGAAACGACAAAACTGTGAATAACGAGTGTCGGATGATAAGAACTGTAGTTCAGAGTGCAGATCTGGGTTTGGAATGTGCAGATGATAGCTTGTATGAAGTTTGGTCGCAAACAAAGAACTTGGAAATTTCAGTGAAAATTTTGAACAGAGCTTCGCCAGCAAAGGTGACAAATGACTCAAATTCAGCCCTTATATAGCAAAATTTAGAGTGCGTATTAGGTGAAATCTACTTTCCCTTGTTCAGTTCCATCCAAATTTTGGCAGGGACCTTCTTCACAAAATTCTAAGACCTCAGAGAAGTCTGCGAGAGTTCAGAAGGTGATTTGACTACCCTGCAAAGGTTCTGCGAGGGTTCAGACTGTCTGCGAGGGTTCAACTCTCGCTGGAGGTGATCTCTCGCACAACATGTACCTGTGGTCGGATTTTCAAGATCAGACCATGTAGGCAGGCTAATTTTATTGCTTTGATTCCATTTATGCCCCTTGCAAAGGCTGGTAGGATGATCTTGATGCTCTGCGAAGGTTCTAAAGATTCAGCCTTTGGGAACCCTCGCACATACTCAAAACGATCTCGATAGGACATCCAAATCTAACCATGATGTGCTTACATAAGAACTTAGCCGTAGACTTTGCATCGACAACTCGAACCGCTTTTGCTTCGACCCACTTGGTCATATAATCTATTGCTATGATGATATATCTGGCTTGAGAACTTCTTGTCGCAGGATGAATAGGACCACCATAGTCAAGTCCCCATTTTTCAAACAATGTTTGCCATAGAACTGGATGCAAAGGTTCATAGTTTTGCTTCGAGGCGACATGCTCGTTGATGTACATTACATGACTGAATAAAGTTTTCTGGATTCTTATGAAGTGTAGGCTGCCACCACCATTCTGATTGTAAAATTTTTTGAACAAAATATCAGTTGAAAAATGCCCACCTCCCATCCCATCATGTGAAAACATGATTAGATCAAGTACTTCGTGTGGCAAAACACATCTTCTTAAAACATCATCTATTTTGCAACGATGCAATTGGCCTGCAATCAACTGATAAGGTTGTGCCTTAACAATCAATTGTTTTTTTTGAACTTTTGTAAGAGAGTCATTAGGTTGGCCTAATATCAGATATTCAACAATATCTGATCCCCACTCAGATACTACTTCAACATAAAATAATGCAGCATCTGTAGTTCATCATCCATTTCAGTGTTGACTGGTGATGTCTGGATTCTTGAGACATGATCGGCCAAATAATGTCGTTTACCTTTTCGAACCATGACTCGAAAATCAAATTCAGTTAATATTAGTAGCCATCTTGCAATGCGTCATGTCTTGCATGTCTTGTTTACTAGATAAAGCAATGGCTGATGGTCGGTATAAAATGCAAAATGTGTCGCCATTAGATAATGTTAAAATTTTCAAGGAAAAAACCATGGCCAACGCTTCTCGTTTTGTTGTTGAGTAATTCTTCTCAGGATCAGTAAGCTGTTGACTAGCAAATCTAAGAGGATAGTCTTTCTAACATTCTCCTAGTTGCCTCAAAATTGAACCAATAGCATATCTTGATGCGTCAGTATGAACATGAAATTCAATTGTCCAATTTGGAGCTCGTAGAATCGGTGCTTAATGCTTTCTTCAATTTCTCAAATGCTTCCAATGCCTCAGTCGTCCAAATAGGTACAATGGTCAACTTATATATAGGTCGTGCTAAGTCTGCAAAGAATAAAATGAATAACCGATAATAGTTCACATGACCCATGAAAATAGAAACTCCTCGAATTGTTCCTGGTGGCGCCACAATGACTTTGATTTTGGAATAATCCATAGAAATGCCATGTCTTGATATCACATGTCCAAGAACAACACCATGAGTAACCCAAATCTAACACTTTTCTAGATTAAAGGAGATTTGGTACTTGCGACAACGTTCAAATACTTTTTCCAAATCGTCTGTATCGGCACTATGGACTCCAAGATCATCCAAGTAAATTTCAAGGAATTTTTGCAAATAGTCTTTAAAGGCAAACTACATCACTCTCTAAAATGAACTAGGTGCATTATAAAGTCCAAACGGCATAACTTTATAAGCATATGTTCCTCATTTCGTTGCAAAAGCTAATTTATGACAATCCGTAGATGTGATTTTAACTTGGTTATATCCACGGACTCCATCCGCTCCAGCAAGACAGTCCAATATGCTTTTTGTAAAGCGTAATGGAAGGTGATCCTTTTGCATCACTTTTTTTGGAATTTAATCTAGCTCCTACTCATTCCAACAGCCCTTCTTCCGTCTCTGATTTTTACTCTCTGATTAATTATGTTTTTAAGTTTGAGAAGTCTGTGAATCACTTGTGATTGTTTTTTGCTCAAAGATTACTTTCTTGAGAGTGTCCTGTTTAGTGTGAAATAGTGCTTTTGATTTGCAACTTGAAGATTATTGCTCTGTAATAGAAACTCTTGAACTGCAAATCCCTTTTGCCAATGGTGAATGCATTGAAAACATTGCTTTGTTTATAAGGGTGTTGTTGGATGTCCTTGGAAGATAGCCCACGCCCCTCTCCTGCTTGTCCTACATTCCTATCTACGTTTCCCTGCTACCCTGACTCTGCCTGCCCACGGATCTGCCTACCTACGGATCTGTCTGCGCTCTCTCTTCTACCCAACGGCTGTCTGGCCCTGCCTAGCCATGCTCCCTCACCAACGGCCTGCTGCTCCCTGCTGTTAGCCCGTTGCTGCCAAGCTGTCGTTGAGGCCAATCTGCCCCGCTTTCCGCCTTCACCTATCCATGACCCTGCTTAAGTGAAGGAAACCATAGAATTGCGCTTCTCTTGCTGCCTGCGACCCCCTTCATCGTCTGCCTATGTGGTAAATGTGGCCCGCTCTTCCCTGCCTGCGTGGAAGAAAAGAGGCCTACCTGTCCAAAAGCCATGTCATCGCCAATCTCACAAGCTATTCCAGCAACCTCACATCGTGGATCGCTGGCCTGTGGCCTTCTTCCAATCTGCGGCTCCCTTCCTCTTCCTGCGAGTTAGCCCTGATTCCAGGCCTGTGGCCCGTTTGGCAGCCCTGCCTGTGGCAACTTTGCCTTCTTCCAATCGGCAGCCAGGGGACCTGACGTGCTCACTACGGTCATTAAAAAACCCTCTCAGTTGCAGGTCAGGGAGGCCAAACAATTGTCTGAAATCATTGACTAGAAAGGCCTTAAGACCTGTGAAATCACTGTTCTAAGAATAAATCATTGTGTGAGATTTGTTGCCAATTTTGGGAGATGGGAAATGGGTTCAATGCTAGTGCACTCCATTTCCTATCTGCATGGAGGAACCTGTTAGTGGCCCAATTTGCCCTGCCTGTCTGTGCTTTCTGGCCGTCATAGCGTGGTCTTGTTTTCTCAAAGTTATTTGAAGATAAAAGTATTGGGTTAACCTTGTTGTCTAAAAAGTGCCAAAAGCAAAACAAGTGTCCCATTTCTAACATTCATGCATTGAAGACATTTACGCATATTGTTTGTTTGTTTATATGGAGTTGACGGTCCAAGACATAGTGAGTTGTAATTGTGATATAGACCGACTTCCATTAGAATTTCCTTAGATTGGCAGTCTTTTTGGAGGTCGTTTTATAATCCTTCATGCTTATTGAGAGTTTTGCTTACTTTAGTGGATTATATTCTACTACAAGTTTTAGTCTATATGTGTGCTTGTGTACAAGTTCCATCTATATCTCCACATTTATTGGAGACAATTAAATCTATTGAGATTCAGATGGATTGTTGATTTCTTGCATGAGATGCTAGAAATGGTCTATTAACTCAATAGAGTAACTGTGGTACTCTGGATTGAGTTATAATTGTTTGAAACTTCATGGATCTCCTAGAAATTTTGATTGATTGAATTGTTGTATTTTAGAATATTTGGATTTTCTAAGAATGTTCATACCAAGAAATGCTATTATTGACAAGAGATTGTAGACATATATTAGACTATCAGAAAAATGAATTTTCTTTAGCTTTTGAACTTGATCTCCAAAATAAAGAGTTAATTCACCCCACAGTTCATGTAATTTGAAGGTGATGAACTTTTACTTGGAGAAGATCAATCCATTTGAAATATTTTTACCTTAGTGTATATTTGGGTTTTGAGTCAGTACTCCTATGTAGAGGCAAGCAATTGAAGAATTGTTGCATCTATGAGTACTTATTCAGATGGAAAGATTAGACTAAGAATAATGATTCCTGGGTAAAACTTGAATGCTTTAAGGAATAATTTCATGTATTCTTTTTTCCATTCTGAGGACAAAACCTGTTTAAGGGAAGAAGAATGTAACAACCATATTAAGCTAAGGACATGGAATAGCCCTAGTATGGTATTCCGACTCTTCGGTATTCGAGATTGTTAGCCATGCCAAGAGTTAATTCCATTTCAAAGCCTGTTTGTGACTAATGACCTTGAGAGGACCGATAGAGAGAAGCCTCCAACTCTATACGGATCAATGGTAGAGTAATACAATGAAGCCTCCAGCTCTATAAACATCAATGATAGATTAATACATTGAAGCTTAGAAATGTAAATTAAATTCTCTCCTATATAGGGAGTAATGTCTCTCCAAACATTTCCAACTTTCTATATGTTATGTCCCTGTACTGTCCATGTGATGTTTTCCTTCCAACTCTTTTCATTTGAATCTAGCGGCGTTCTCTTGACCACCAATGTTACTTTTTTAGTCAATTCAATAAAATTGTTTGCCTAACTCATGAATATGCTTGTAGGTCACACTACCTAGCTAGAGTCATCTTTTTTGTCGGGAGAGTCTGCTGAATGTGACAATTCCTCGGTGCATGAGTCTACGTCTACTAGATTCGAACTATTGTTAATGATCAATAGTGGTTCTACTTGATCTAAGCTTTGAAGTCGTAAGGATTGATATAATCGATTCCATAGACATGCACAAATTCAGTGAGATGCAAAGCGTGTGAAAAATCAAAAAGCTATCTATTGTAGGGGTTTGGTTAAGTCTTTCCATCAATCATCTATGTGTAAAAAGTTGATTGGGCCAATTTTGGCTTAGGAGGCAAAATAGGCAAAATACATGTAAAGCCATGATTTGGCCATAAGTAGAGATTGATGTCGCTCAAGTTAGTTAGGCAAGCAACAAGTGTCCTAATTAGATTGATGAGTGACACACTTCATGTCGCGAATGATTTTTTTCTTTTGAATTTTCTTATGCGGAAGCTTGCAGGATCCTAGGCACGTGACTATAGATCATAGAATAGAAATCATTCTAGCAATTAAGACAACAAAAAACAAGGAGATGGACAAGAGAGAGCAACTGTATTATCAGTTTTGAGTTTTTAGAGCGAGATGATCAGTGTCTCATTCGTGCTCTTTCGCTGTGTTCTATTCTCTATTTTTTCTATTTTTTTTTTCTGCTCTATTCTCGCACACACTATTCTCTTGATCCAGAATTGCATTTTTATCTCAATTGTGTAGAGTTTACAAGATAACTAAACAGAGAATTACAAGAGTCGTTAACGCTAATCAACTAGTTAGTTACTCTCTGATATTGCTAACTGTTTTAGCTAAGCGTGAAGTTTAAGACTCCACGCCCGTTAAGCTGCCAGTTGGAAGTGCGAAAGATTTTCTTTCGTTTTCGTTTTGTGTTGTGTCGTTTGGTCCTGGAGGCATGTTTGACTTTCACAAATCATTCGACCTTCGAGTTTCGTTTCGCTTCGTGTCTTAGGATTTTCGAGGTACGTTGACTTTCATGGATGGTTCACTATTCGACCTTTGCTTCATGTCACTTTGCTTCGTGTCACAGCAAAGTTGTAGGAGTTCACAATTTCTGTCACTCCCTCTTGAACCTTGCAACTTTGCACGGATAAGCCAATTGCCTTTCTTTGCTTTGCAAAGAGTGGCTTCTAGAGCGGCTTCGTGAGCATATATGCAATCATGTCTTCAGACTTTATGTACTGGACCTGGAGCTCTGCTTTTGAGATCAAATCTTGAATGTGATGGTACTTTAAAGGTATGTGTTTTGTCTTTGAATGGAAGACAAGAACCTGAGACAGATAAATGGCACTCTGAAAATCCATCATAATTGTGCATGGTCCTCCTTGTGGTATCCCAATTGCCTCCAATATCATCTGCAACCAAACTACCTCGTTTGCCACCTTTGAAGCTGCAACGTATTCAGCTTCGCAAGAGGATTGAGCTACCAAGGTTTGCTTTTTGCATATCCAGCTGATTGCTGCTCTGCACGCTATTGAACATCCTCCAGTTACGGACTTGCTATCATCTTTGCAGCTTGTCCAGCTTGCATCACTATAGTGGTCCAGCTCAAATCCCTTCCTTTCGTTGTCATCTCTGTCGGTTTATCCCATATTTTGGGTACCCTTCACATATTGTAGGATTTGTTTTGCCATTTGCCCAATGTGCCATGCCAGGATTGGAAGAGAATGGGCTTAAAGCATAAACAGAGAAAGCCAAATTGGGTCTGGTACAAATTGTAAGGTACATCAGACTACCAATCAGGTTTTGGTAGGGTATACCTTCCATCTTCTATTTTTTTTCCTCTGTTTTTGGGCAGTCCTGCTTTGTCAGCTTGGGTCCAGCTATCATTGGTGTGGCTTTTTCTTTGCAGTCTATCATGTGATACTGCTTCAGCACTTTTCTGGCATATTCAGACTGACTCAAGTGCATTTCACCTTTTATTCGATCTCTTTTGATCTCCAGCCCAAGGTATTTTGTTGTTTTTCCTAGATATGTGATTTTATAATTTTCAGAAATCTGACACTTCGAGTCCTTGATTAGCATCAAGGAGTTTCCTATCATAAGAGAATCATCCATGAAAATAGTCAGTATCACAAAATCTTTTCCTACTCTTTTTACGTAGACATTACAGTCTGGTTGTGTAGGATGGAAGTCTAGAGACTTCAGAAGACTGTCAAGCTTCTTGTACCAAGCTCGTGATATCTGCTTTAGACCATAAATGATCTCTACAACTGACAGACACATTGTCTATTGTCGGGGTCTTCAAATCCTTCAGGCTGCTTCATGAAGATTTCTTCCTCTAGATCTTTGTGGAGAAAGGCTATCTTTACATCAATCTGGTGAATTTCTAGATTGTATTGTGTAGCGTATGCAAGGAGCAGTCATATGCTTGTCATCTTGACCATCGACGAATATGTGTCGAAATAATCATCACCATACCTTTGTGTATAGCCTTTGTGACAAGCCTTGCCTTGTAATGGCCAACATTGCCATCTGATTTCATTTTTTTTTTGTACACCCACTTGCAGTCAACGATCTTTTTATTTTATAGTAGTGGCTCTAGTGTCCATGCCTTGTTTCGCCTCATTGACTAAATCTCCTTTGACATTGCCTGCTTCTAAAATTCTCCTCTGGACTCTGGATAGCTTTTTGATATGTTGTTGGATCTTCAGTGAAGCTACAGTACTCAAATTGCATGTCTTCGCTCCACTGAAGATTGTCAGCATATCGATCTAGAGGTCCTCTTTGTCTTGTTGACCTTCTGGGTTCATTTTGTCACTGTTTGAACGTTTGTTGTTAGTGGGGTTGATCTTCTGCTTCCTACTGCTCTGGAGTCTATGGCTCAACATTTTGATTTGACGTCTGTCCTCGATCTCCCTCTTGAATTGGAAACAGTGTGAAGATCACGTGGCCATTTTCATCTTTTAGTCCAGGGAATGTGGACCCATCTAACTTCACATCTCTACTCGAAACAACCTTCTTGGTGGTTGGATTGTAGACTCTGTACACATGTGATCCGTTCGAGTACTTGACCATGATTCTTTGCTCTGATTTATCATCGAGCTTGTTTCTTTTTTCTTTTGGAATGTGCTTGTATGCTGCACATCCAAACACACGTACGTATGATTGATCAGACTTTCTACCTATCCACATCTCGTACGGTGTCTTATTTCCAAGGCTGTCGTTGTTGATCTGTTCAGTAGGTGTACTGTTGCAGCTATTGCCTCAGTCCAAAATTGACTTGGCAATCGAGTCTGTGCCATCATGCATCTGGCTCCTTCGAGTAGCATCCTATTTTTTCTTTTTGCGATACCATTATATTTTGGTGTGTACGCAGGAGTAAATTGATGCTCTATCTCCTGTTCTTGGCAGAATTTTAAAAATTTTGTGCTTTTGTACTCACCTCCATTGTCAGATCTGATGATCTGAATCTTCTTTGACATGTGTCTCTCTGCAAATGTCACAAACTTCTTGAAAGAGTCAAACACTTCAGATTTTTTCTTTAGGTAGTAGATCGTAGTCATCCGGCTGTAATCATCTATGAACGCCAAGAAACATCTCAATCTTGAGAGCGAATCCACTTCCATCGATCCACAGACATATGAGTGGACGAGCTCAAGAACTTCTTTGGCTCTTCTTCCCTCATGTGTGAATGGATTCCGATGCTGTTTGCCTTGTGGAAAAAGTACAAAAAGGACCAAGAGTGGATCCTAATCTGATCCTCAAGAGGGATTGGTTGTCAAATTACTTGATCTATCAATCTACTTTAGATTAAGATCAATCTAGATCAATTCTAGACACAAAATCCTAACAAGAACAATCAATAATTGAAAGTAAGTGTACTTTATGGTTTCACACGTGTGAAACACTATCTGAGTACGGACTCCAACCTGAAAATCAAGTACACATTGATAGAACCTCAAAACAATCAAAACAAATGTAGACAAATGGAGAGAATCACTCAAAATTGCTTCCAAAACCAAGATTGGTGTCTCACATTGATTATGGCCAAATGTGGCTCTATATATACAATAAGTGGGAGATGTGGTATTGATCATTCCTACGATCCCACATGTGTGAAGATGCTTTGTCATATGATGATTCATCATGCAAAACTGACACTTGGACAAAACCTTCTATTTTGAGCACTTTTGGTCCATTTTCCTTCTATATGGAGATCTACTTGGAAATCTTCTAGAAGTCAAAATTTGCTTACTTCAGCTTATTCCACACATGTGAGCTGTCCTCTACACATGTGATATGACACCTAACCAAGGGATGTGGCTCATGCAATCAATAGATTGATGCCATGTGTCATATGTCTAGAAAACTAGTTTTTGGCCTTTTTGGCCACTAGAACTTGAATTAAATCATATGTACAACCTATATGATTATGGTACATGACAAGTATACTATTTGAACACGTGGGAACAGGCTCCACACATGTGTAATCATCCTATATACATGATTTTTGGCCTCTACCAAGCTTATTTTTGCATTTTTCACACTCCTCCTCAAAAATCTAGCTTGATGGAAAACATGATGATCTTGAACTTGACTCCATGGGCTGAATTGGTCTTTGCTGGTTCAAAAGGTGTGAAGATCAGCCAATGAGCTTGATGTTGATCTGAAATCACCATATCCATGATAGTGCTTCTTTGATGTTGACATCTTTGATGAGCTTGAGAGCTTTGCACCATCCTAGCACCTCCAAAATTGATCCCTTCCAAATTCCATGTGGATGCTTGACCTTGAGGCTTGCTCCTTCTTCATGTGCATTCTCCTCCATGAGAAAATAAAGATTTCTTTTTGATTTATTAGGATCACAAAGATCTAACATCATGTTACGATGATCTAGAGAATTAGACTCATCCAAATTGGCAAGACTATGCATGCTATAATAACAAAGTGTTTGCATCATATCTTCATACTTGTTTACCATGCTAATCTCAGATCCAATGAGGCTAAATACTTCATTATGGAGATAAGTGTCTTTAGAAGATGATTCACTTACTCTCATAAAGAGTTTACAAGTTGCCTCAATACAAATTTTCAAACTACGAGTGAACAAATCACTTTTGCTCTTACATGACTCAAGAGCATACATTTGATGAAATAACCATTTGCTTTCTAATTGATTAAAGCAAATTGATTTATCAAATGACATAGGAGAAGTAAGTATGAGATGTATACCACATGAGGTATGCTCCTCTTTCCCTTGAAATGTGAGCCACATGGACTCCACCATGTTTCTTGAGATTCTTTTTGGAATCACAACTTGAGAAGGTCTCTCCTCCTCAATCCTTGACATACTTGAACCTTGAGAAGGACTCTCCTCCTCAATCCTTGGCACACTTGAACCTTTAGATGACTTAAGATACTCTTCATGATGCTCCTTTTTGATGGAAATCCGAGACCTCCATGTCTCATAATGATCACAACAATCATGACCATTCAATATGCACTTCCTATGATTATCAAGATTACTTATGCTAGAAACATAAGTCCAAAAATCACCACAACTTGGCATGATTTTTCCAATATCGAAATCAAAAGGTATTTCCATCTCAATAAGGCTAACTACTTGCTTATGGATATAAGTGTCCACTTTGGATGCTTCACTTATTCTCATAAGAAATTTACAACTTGCTTTAGGATTGAAAACATACAATTTTCATCTTTATGAATGAACACATCATTCATGATCTTATTGAAACCAAAAGATCCTACATTATGAAGATATTTCCATTTCCTTGTCTTCATAACTAATGTAAGCTTACAAGGAAAACATGCTTTGCTATACTTTAAGGCATCACACTCAACTAGTATTGCCTTAAGCCACCTTTGAGATACAAAAATCCCTTCAAAGCAAAATAGATCTTCATAAGTTGACATGAGAGCATAAATGAAACTATTTTCATTTTGTGATTGATGCTCCTTATTCTTGATTGATTTCTCTTGGGTCATAACAATAAGTTTGAACTTATCTAAAGTTCCAAGCAAAATACTTTTCAAGGACATAAAATAAATCCAAGTTACTTTCATGAAAGTGACATCTATCTTTGCATCTTGAACCAAACAATGCACCTCCAAATGAAAAATTTCAAAAGATTTGACATGTGTTGTGATGGACTCTTGAAGACAAATCTTGCAAGTCCTTGTGAGACTCCAAGCCTCATTCACCTTTCCACAAAGGAAACACCTTTCCTTGGACTTGTCCTTCTTGTATTTGCATTTTGAACTTGAAGCTCAATCCTTCACCTCGGCCCCCTTGCTTTGGTTTTCCTTGGATGGATTGGTCTTCTGTTTGTAGCATCTTGAGAAAATATATCCTCCCTTGTCACAAAGGTTGCACTTAGGATCCTTTCTTTCCTTCAATAGGATGCCACCTATTGATACTATGTGAATAAAAACCTGTGATATGATTCTACAAATGTAATTTGTGACTCTGAAGACACTAGATTTGAACATCTTCAATAATCTAGAATGATCTACAAAAGATCTAGCTCACAAACCTAAGAATCAATTTTCACACTAATGACTAGTCACTTGGAAACTTTGCTTTGATCACTAAGACAAAAGCACACAATCTTTGAATCAAATCACAAAAGAAATCAAATCCAATCTCCTATTGGACTCATCAAATACCAATGACTCTTTCTTTTGAAAATTGAAATGGATATGAAAAGATTTGACACCTAGATTTTCCTTTTCACTTGACTAGTTCTCTCAACACTTGAGATTCTTGAACAAAAGATGGGTTTCGTTTCAAACACATGAAAATCAAACTTAATCACTTCTTTTGGACTCACTCTTGACCCAAATAATCTCACTCTTGAGATTTAGAATGAATTTGATTTGATTTGAAAACAAACTATACCACCAATTTTTCACAAAGCTTAAAAAATTAGACAACTAGAGATTCACAAAGATCTCAACCATGCATGAATACTCAAATATGGACTCCTCATCATTCTAGACATCCAATGGGATCACAAATTGACCCTCACACTCTCACAAAGAGAGTTGAATAGAACTAATTTAAGTTTCATACATACTATGTCAATTTTTGCTGACAAATTGAATTCAGTCACTCCTATTGGAATCCACCAATTACTCTACATTTTAAGACTTGGAATGAAATTCAAAATCAAAAGTTGTGATTTTTCTCGCTAAGATATTGTGCTTCAAAGAGCTAATGCCACTTAGAAAGATTTGATCACTTAGGAAGAGACAAACTCTCCACCAATAACAACACAAAATGATCTTCTAGATCTTGCCCTCTACAAAGGAAGGAACTCTTATAAAAATTGGATCTCTCTCTACACATTTGCCATAGACACCTTAATGACTCTTTTCAAACCTTACAATCACTCAAACAAATTGAGTAGGGTTGAGCAATGTTACTTGGATCTCAATCTCTTTTCTCAATTTAAGCCAATCTATGTCAAATTCTACAAAAGATTTGCATAGATGCTCTATATGCACTAGAAACTCTCAAAGGTTTCACTTGGAGGACATATCCAAGGATGTTTTCTATCAAATTGATGCTTCTAAACTTGACCCTATCACTCTTGAACAAATCTAGAGTGATGGTACAATGGATTTTTTCCTCTCACCTTGCATATCACTCCTTAATCTATGAATTTTGGCAAAATCTCTCTCAACTTCAACATGCACTCAAAAAATCAGAGAAAATCATTTAATGCTCCTAATTCAAGATTCAATTTTAATTTTTTGGCTGATCGAATCCAAGAACTAATCAAGGGATTAGATTCTCTATAGAAAATACTTGATTTGGCACTAAAAATCTCTCAAATTGGGTGTGTGAGTCATATTGTACAAATTTTTAAATTTTCTCAGCCAAAACCGGAGTTGTATGGCCTCACACGTGTGAAAAGGGTTCCTACAACCCACAACAAGATCTGGACCAAAAATTTTGAGGATGGCTATCAAATCCAAAATGCTACACAAAATTTGACTAGTTTCCAAAAAACTGCTAATTTTGGCTTTGATTTGGATTAATCCTATCAATTTTAGCAAAAACTATTGTACTTGGCTCTAATACCATGTGGAAAAAGTACAAAAAGGACCAAGAGTGGATCCTAATCTGATCCTCAAGAGGGATTGGTTGTCAGATTACTTGATCTATCAATCTACTTCAGATTAAGATCAATCTAGATCAATTCTAGACACAAAATCCTAACAAGAACAATCATTAATTGAAGGTAAGTGTACTTTATAGTTTCACACGTGTGAAATACTATCTGAGTACGGACTCCAACCTGAAAATCAAGTACACATTGATAGAACCTCAAAACAATCAAAACAAATTAGACAAATGGAGAGAATCACTCAAAATTGCTTCCAAAACCAAGATTGGTGTCTCACATTGATTATGGCCCCAAATGTGGCTCTATATATACAATAAGTGGGAGCTCGTGGTACTGATCATCCCTATGATCCCACGTGTGAAGGTGCTTTGTCATATGATGATTCATCATGCAAAAGTGACACTTGGACAAAACCTTCTATTTTGAACACTTTTGGTCCATTTTCCTTCTATATGGGGATCTATTTGGAAATCTTCTAGAAGTCAAAATTTGCCTACTTCAGCTTATTCCACACACGTGAGCTGTCTTCTACATATGGGATATGACACCTAACCAAAGGATGTGGCTCATGCAATCAATAGATTGATGCCATGTGTCATATGTCTAGAAAACTAGTTTTTGGCCTTTTTAGCCACTAGAATTTGAATTAAATCATATGTACAACCTATATGAGTATGGTACATGACAAGTACACTATTTGAACACGTGGGAACAGGCTCCACACATGTATAATCATCCTATATACATGATTTTTGGCCTCTACCAAGCTTATTTTTGCATTTTTCACACGCCTTTCTGACAAGCTTCGCAGAACTCAGTATCGGGTCTTGATATCTTTAGACCTGTGACTATGTCTTTCTTGCACATGTCATACAGGCTCCGCATGTTCAGATGATACATTCTTCTGTGCCAGAGCTGATCTTCATTTTCTGATGTATTTAATATGCTATCAGAATTGCTGATTATCTTGGCTTGGTAGAGATTTCCTTCTCTGCATCCAATCGTCAGCAATTTGTTTGTTGTTTTCTCGATCATGCGACATGTATTGCCATCGAATAAAACTCGAATTCCAAGATTTGCCATCTTGGAGACTGATAGCAGATCTTTTCTCAGTGAAGGTACGTAGAGTGCTCCTGGCAGCTCTACTTGACCTGACAGTGTTCGCAGCTATAGAGTCTCGATCCTTTGACATCGTGTCTGCTCCCATCACCTAGAATCACTGCTCTATTGTTTTCGAGTTCTCTGAAGTCGATCAAAATTTTCTTGTTGCAGGTGATGTGTGATGTTGCTCCTGAATCAATGACTACATCGTAGTCTTGTTCAGTGTAGCTTGTTGAAGCTTCATCAAGTATTGTGAAGGCTTCATCACCTCTATCTGCATCTTTTGATGACTTTGCAACATTTGGTTTCTTAACCTTGTTGTTTCTTTTTGGGTCGAATCAGCAATTGTATGCAGAGTGCCCCTTCTTCTTGTAGTGCATGCAAGGTGTTGCTGGATTGAACCAGCATTTGTTGGCTGTATGGCCTGGTTTGTGTTAGTGATCACAGGAAGAAGATTGTTGACTCAAAGACTTTATCTTGTCGAATCTGGATTTGTTCTTGTTCTTCTTCTTTGCTTTTGTGAAGAGAGCTTTCTCTTGATCACTGCTTCCTTTGCCTTCATCCCTCATAAGTCTCTCATCAATGACAAGACCGACTGCTTTGTCGAATGTCATATCTGGTAGACTTAGTATGAGCATTCACAGCAACTGATAGGACATAGGTAGAGACTTCATGAAGTACATCAGCTGTTGTGGTGTTGGAACTTGGTGCTCTTGTCCTGATGCAGCGAGTTGAGAGAAGATCGTTCTGATCTTCTCAACGTGCTAGTCCAACTGGTTGCCATCCCATCGTATGGATTGCAGCTGATTGTGAAGATGGATCAATGAAGCTGTTGTCCTCACTTCGTACTTCTGTTTTGATCTTTCCCATGCTACATGGCTGCTTTCGTAGTCTTCAATCTGCATGAGTAGATCTTTGTTGATGGACAAAATGATGATCACCATTGCACGCTCATCCTTTTTGATCCATTCAACTCTCCATAGGTCTCCCTCTAGAGGCTGCACCTCTGTGAGTTCGGTCACCGACTAGATGCCTTCGCCCTTCAGAAGTGTTTTGACTTTGAATTTTCATATCCTAAGACTGATTGCTATTCTTGTCTGGATTGTTGTAGCCATATTGTGTTGCCTTGAAAATCACTGTTCAGATATCAATAGTGATAACCTGTCAGCTCTGATACCATGTCTTGAACGAGTTTTGGTTGCAAACAAATTTCTTTCTTTTGAATTTTCTTATGTTGAAGCTTGCAGGATCCTAGGCACGCGACTACAGATCACAGAACAGAAATCATTCTAGTAATTAAGATACTGGAAAACAAGGAGATGAACAAGATAGAGCAACTGTATTATCAGTTTATTTTTTTAGAATGAGATGATTAGTGTCTTGCTCGTTGGCGGCCTGACACTCTGCTCTTTCGCTGTGTTCTGCTCATTGGCAGACTTTCATGCAATTGCGTTTTTATCTCCACTGTGTGGAGTTTACAAGATAGCTAAACAGAGAATTACAAGAGTAGTTAACCCCAATCAACTAGTTAGTTACTCTCTGTTATTGCTAACTATTTCAACTGAGCGTGAACTTTAAGACTCTATGCCCATTGAGCTGCCAGCTGGCAACGCGAAAGATTTTCTTTTGTTTTCATTTCGTGTCATGTCGTTTGGTCCTAGAGGCATGTTTGACTTTCATGAATCGTTCGACCTTCGAGTTTCGCTTTGCTTTGTGTCTTAGGGTTTTCAAGATAAATCGACTTTCGCGAATTGTTTGCCATTCGACCTTTGCTTTGTGTCGCTTCGCTTCACATTGTGGCAAAGTTGCAGGAGATCACAATTTTTGTCACTTCAAGTGTTGGCATAGAGTCAAGGGTCCAATCATAAGTGAGAATTTCATTAGAAGGGTCCAATCAAATTAAGAGGTTGATGAGTCACGCATGCAATAGGAATCAAGAGATGGTAGAAAAGGGGTCCAATACAGCATGGACTACCTCAAGTTAGTACTAGTAGGATGAATCCCTTCATTATGTACTTAGTTTTTTGAGATCAATGTGAGATTGTGTGATTCTAGTCATAATTGGTTTCTCTCTCTACTTAAGGCCTTTTACTTGCTTTCTCTCTCTACCCGAGATCAAGGTGTTTTGGTACTTAGTTATTTTCATGCAAGAGTCTCCACACGTGTGAAAGGACTTGAATGATAATTTTATGCATGTAGATTAGTGCTCTAGCCATAAAATTGAGTGTTTGATCTTGATTATCAGTCTACACTTGATTTAGGTGCAAGCACAAAGCCTTAGGAGATCAAATCACACTTTGTGGCATTTCCACACGTGTGAAAACTTGACAATGCGAAAGTGTGAATGAATCAAGCAAGAAAGCCATAACTAGAACATCCTAATCAACACTAATTGTCAGTCACAAGAATGACTCAATCTATGAATTGTTCAATTTGCATGTAATGAATCAGAGAAAATAGGACATAAAGCAATTGACATGAATTTGTTTACTAGAAATGATTTAATTGAGTCAAAAATATGTGTACAATCTGAATGTATACATATGTGCGATCTTTTTGAGATGATGCTCTAGAAATAGAGAGGAGGATCAAATAATTGCATTCTGATTGAATCTATGATCGATTCATCATCTAATTCATAATTTTACGCTGACATGCTATTGGTTATTTATTCATGGTAGCAATACGATTACAAGAATGGTTAATGGATAGATTTACAATTTGGATTAAGGCACTACGTGCTATTAGCAGTCGCTATTGGAAAGAATCTGTTCCATTGGAGATTCTACAGAAATCACGACTGGAGTTGACATTGTCTTCTCAATTCGCATCTATATCCATGAAGTGTATGGATATTGGATGGATAAGGCTCTCCATAGCAGATGCATAAGTCGATAGTAGCTCGTACATATATCATACCAGAGTTAGCCATGTATTGGCTTAAAGAGCTGATAGTGTATGCAAGATTGGGTCTGGTGGAGATCATTGCATATATCAGAGATCCGATAATTGATTGATATTTATATCCCTTCATTTCATCCTTCTTCTCATTGGTTTGAGGGCATTGCTCTTTGGATAATTTTAAACCTAGATCCATAGGATTATGTACAAACTTTCAACTCATTAAATTAAATTTTGACAGTAAATTTTGTAAGCACCTTTGCTGAGTAATATAGAGAAACCTTTGCTTTTGTCTCTATGCATTTGGATCCCGAGACAATAATGTGCTTCTCCTAGTAGAAGGCCGAGAGTGTCAGGTTTTTCAAAACTTTTGGATGCACTTGCTATATCAATGTTACTCTTGATGATAGGACAAAAGGGAATACATCTATATTTGTTGGATATAGTGAGGTGTGCAAAGCTTACAAGGTTTACATTCCTTCAACTAATAAAGTGGTCATTTGAAGAGATGTCATTTTGATGCAGGAAATATTCCAAAGGTTTACTCAAGTGGAGATGTTGTGGTTGGATCTAACATAATCTCTAAAAGACTGAGCTAGAATGCTCAAGAGAGTTCAAGCTTGAAAGCTTGATAGAGAGCTAACTACAATACTTTCTGATTGTGAATGATCGGCTTGATAAGAGCGCAAAAGTGTCATGTGATAACACTCAGCCCCTTCACAATTCACATAAACATTTCACAGGAGTTGCAGAAATTGTTAGATGCTGATTTTGGAGATTTTCTTGGATGATCTGTGCTCACATATGATGAGAAAGGTAAGCAATTGGAAGCGACTCATTTTGCTTTTCTCACGTGTTTTGGTGAATCTTCTTGTGTAAATGATGCTATGCAAGTGAATGTTGTTTTTCATGGTTTTCAAGAAACCAATGGATCTGGAAAAGAGGTCTTATCAAATTAATTTGATGGTCAAGTGGAAGATCAAGAGGTTGATCTCGAAAGGCTTCAACAACACAAAAGGGAAGCGGGCAAATTGGAGCTAGTCAAGAGCATCAAAGGAGAGTCAATTGGCAAAGGTGTTTTGAATCTATTTTTGTAGGTGTTTGAAGACTCAAGTAAGGTCAAAGGAGAAGCAAAAAAGTGTTGTTCAAGTTTATTTTACTTGTTCTATCTCATGTTTGAGCAATTTCATGTGAATGTGTGCAAATTGTCAAGATATGGTGAAACTAGCTACATTGTTTTGCATCATTTTGAGGTTGGAGTGTACTAGCATTCTTGGATGGTTTCACTGATGGAAATGAAGCTAAAGGAGGCTCATGATGTCACTCATTCATGGTCAAGTCTTCAAGTGTTGATATCTTGTGGCAAGATGGTTATGGACGCTCATTCATGGAGTTTTATGATGGAGACATATAAAAAAAGGGCAAAGATGGAGGAGAGACATGCAAGTTTGATTGTTTACTCACATTGATTGTTTGTTTGCTATTATTTTCCAGAGAGTTCAAAGTTGAAAGCATGGACGAATCATTGCATTTACATTCTATTTGGTTCTTCATGTTCTAGTTACATCTTGATGTGTAAAATTGATGTAAGAAATAGTGAGGCATCCAATTTGGACATTATTCTCTATATCGATTATGGAAGCTACTTTAAAACCGTAGAAGCAAGGTCTATACTTAGGATGTAGATCATTCTAAAGTTGGTTCAAAGTAATATGGTCAGAACTATGCAAAGAGCAAGCATATATCATTTTGTAAGAGAACAAGTCATGGCAAAGGAGGTGGAGCTTCAACTGTCTCATCAATGGAGTGTGTGGTTGATATATTCACCAAAGAACTTGGAAATGACTTTTTTACAAAGCATAGAACATCAGTTGGTGTACTTTCAAAGTCTATGCTAAACTAGTTGAAGAGGGAGCGTGAGAAATTTTCAACTAGTTTGAGATTTATCATGTCTAGTTCGATTGGCAATCTTGGCCAATATGCTTATTGGATGTTTTAGATGCATTGAATCTAGTCTATTGTTTGGAATAGATCTAGAACCTTCCAAATGTTGATAAGCTTGGACAAACACATCCAAATAGGGCAAGGACTTGTTATATATAGTGTACAAGCATGGGAAGAGAGCATCTCTCTCTCTCTCTCTCTCTCTCTCTCTCTCTCTCTCTCTCTCTCTCTCTCTCTCTCTCTCTCTCTCTCTCTCTCTCTCTCTCTCTCTCTCACATTCATGCTTATGGAAGTGATCTCGTTGCATTTCTATATCCATTTTTGCATTGTATATCTTGAATTCTTGTGTGTAGAATGCTATTTCAAGTTGTGTATTGGATTCAAACGTGTGAAAGGTGTTGTGGTATAGTCATTGTATGGACAACAACAACAACTTATCATTCTTATGCTATTTTTTCAAGATCTTATTAAGTTTATAGCTTCTATGTGTAGTAGATGCTAGAATTCTACGTTGGTAAGGGTGCTAGATGTGCTATCTTTTGTAACCATAGATCAAAGGAACAAATTAGATCTTAGTGAAATGAGTTTCTTTACACTAAGTGCCCAACAATAGTGAGCAAACTCATCAGTGAATCGAATATTCTAAGTTCAGATTCTTGTCGATCTTTTGGGAGAGCTTTTGACAATGAAATTTGACTTTTGTGTCAGGGTGCTTCTGAGTTGTAGCTTTTTCATCTTCCTCTAAATCTGACAAAACCTGATTGACTACTTGAAGAAATCAAAATTGTATTTCGATATACATTAGTTGTTGGGGCAGAGTCGATCACTAGATATGGCTCTTGTCGTTCAGATCAATGAACTGATCTTCAATGAAAGTCACATCTCTACTAGTAACACTGTTGCGAGTTGAGTGAGAAAGTTTGCAAGCTTAGGAGAAACATTTGGATTACTGGTTAATATATATATTTTTTAAACTCTATTTTTTTTATGTCATTTTCAAATACCATATGTGCACGTATAAAAACTTTCAAAAAATGGCTACAAAATATGTAAATTTTTCGATTTTGAAACTCGTTACAAGACTTAAAAGTATACAATTTTTGTCAGTTGTGAGTTAAAAAACTGTTAAATAAAAAGTAGGCATAACTATATTCCAAAAAATAATGACTATTTTAAGAATTTCAAAATTTATTTCTATGCGTTGGTATAAAACACTCCTATCTATTAAACATTTCATACATTCATATACAAGGTCAAACAAAACTTTCAAAATTTTGGATATTTTTGAATACATTGCTTTCAAAAACCTAATAAAAACAAATTTACAAAATCACAATGGATGATCACCTTGACTATCATATCCATCGGTGTCTCTAGTATACATAGATGAGCCAGATGATGTAGAGGATGTATCTTTTTCTTCACTGTTAACTAGAATGCCATCTAATTCTATGTGAAGACCATACGACTCAGGATTACTGTTGTATGAATTACAACTTGGACCATGAGAATTGTGTAAAGCGGAAGGAGTTTTGAGGATCACCGTCCTATATTTCTTCTAACTCCTTTCTTTCTCTGGATCTCCTTGCACCAAGGTATATTTCTCTTTCTTCACGTAGTGGAAGAGATGACGTGTTGAATAGCGGAACATTGTTTGTGCCATTAAATTCCTTGTCTGGAGATGCATGTGGCCATGAAAATGGATCTGACAACTCGTTGAAGTTATTTTTTATTTTGTCGAGTACTGACCTCTTGCTCATTAAAACATTTGTTCCACCAATCGGTGCTTTTAGCCCCTACATATTTTTTAGCTTTCTCAATTAGAACTTTGCACTTGCAGACATACATCATAGCTCTTTGTTTTTTTTTTTTTTTTTTTTTCTGACTCTCTTACTTCTTTCTGATGGCAAGTCAAAGGTATTAGTTGAAAATAGTTTTGATAATACAAAAGGGATCTTTGCACGAATTTTTATAAGGCCCTTTTGGAACTCAATACTTCTCTAATAACACACACAAACATGGCTATGTGTGCGTGCGTGCGTGTGTGTGTGTGTGTGTGTGTGTGAGATTCCTTTAAAATGTACTACCCTTTGTATTTTTGAAGTGCATTCATTTGCGAAAAATATCCATTATGGCTTGAGGTCATAAAAATGTTGATGGACTCCCATGAAATTGTGCATAAAGTTTCATAAAACATGCCATAAAAAAGATTGGTCCCCACTAGAGTAGTACATTGGAGAGAGAGAGAGAGAGAGAGAGAGAGAGAGAGAGAGAGAGAGAGAGAGAGAGAGAGAATGGGTGATCCCCACCACTCGGAGAGAGAGGAGAAAGAGAAGGAGAATCATGCCATAAAAGATAATGAGGCCATGAACTTTCCACTTGGGACTCCTGCCATAAAAGATGGTGAGGCTATTACCTTTGAATTCAACTTTCCACATGGGAATCTTGCCTTAAAAGATGCAAGCATTGAGGTTGTGGATTTTCCAATAACATTTCCAGCAAGGAATCTTGCCATAAAAGATGACAAGGCTAATGGAAAAGTGACTGAAAAATTCATTTCCCTCATGTATAGATATAAATGCCCTTGAGATAGTGGACTCTGAGGGCACTAACTTGTCAAGGTGCATTGGATTTATGTAAAGGTCTAAAGTCTATGACCAAAAGCACTTGAGAATAATGCCATGATTGATGGTGAGGCCATGACTATCTGCTACGAAATCCTACCACAGAATATGGCAAGGATGTTGTTACCTTTCCAATGACCTGTAGAGAATCCTGCCATAGAAGTAGGTACATGCACTTTTAGAGAGTTTTCCATTGGGGAATGCTGCAATAAAAGATGGTGAGGCCTCATGTGTATCTATGCAAGAAGCTAAAAGAGCGATGATATATTGTAATTAATAAGATCAAGTAGAATATGTTCTATGAGATATAATAAAACACATAGAAATTACTTCCAATAGTGTTGGTCAAAACTCTGAACTACATGTGGACCAATCAAATTCCTTAAAATGTATTTTGCTGTCTAGCTTTCAAGGGCTTTTCATTTTAAAAGTCACATTTACAATTTTTCTTGGAAATCTTTTTTTTGAAAAAACTATAGATAGTTAAAACATTTATGAGCTTTCAAGTAAACAAACTGTAGATTATATTGTATGAAATAAAGTGAAATACATGTGTGCAATCAAGAAAACTAACGAAATTATTTGAATATGCTTTGGTTAAAGCCAAAAGAAACGTTTTGCTAATTTGCCTTATATATATATATATATATATATATATATATATCTATCTATCTATCTATCTATCTATGTGTGTGTGTGTGTGTGGGTGTGTATGGGTGGAGTTGTTAACTGGGATGGAAAGGCGCGTCCCAAGCTCCAATCCTAGCTGCTGAGTATTGACATCTTAGGAACTTGCTCATTACTCAATGGTGCTTACTCAATGGTGCTGCAAGGATGTATATGTGTACAAAAAAAAGAATAGTTAAGGAGAATCCTCATGTCCCTAGAACGCATCGATCTCTCTTTTGGCTTTAAGTTTCTCTGGCTCTCTCTGTCTCTCTTCCATTTCTATAAATCGTCAAATTCCTCCAGGAGGTATGCATAGGCAAACTGGAGCAGTACTGCACTTGACAATGGTGGTACTGAGGGACAAGAAGAAGAAGAATCATCGTAAAACTTCTTCAATGGCCACGATCGTAATGATGATGAACGTATTGAGGTCCCTATTACCACTGCTACTGCAATATCATCATTACATTCTACTGCTAACGCTGCTGCTCATCTCTCCATGCTCTAACCATCAACCCACTGTTGCCGCTTTAGACAGCAGCAACAACAACAGCCACATTATATTTAAGGTAATTAACAACGCGCCTAATACACCCGGAGGCCGAGTGTTCGATCGGTTCATCGGTGAGCATAAAGGCCTCAATTATCTTTTTGAAACTAGTAAATTTGCTTATTCTATGATGTACAGCGCAGGCGGTGGACCTTCGGGTCGACAAGTATCGGAAATCTGGCTCATCGTGGAGCATTCCAACTGTTCGGGACACATTAATTTGGAATATATGGGTGGTGAGTGGTTTGCCCACTGGTGTCAAGACATCTTTCTTCCGGCCCCGGAGTCGCCGCTTCAAATTGCAAATTTCTTCATCTCCTTCAAAACTCGCCTAATGCTACAGATGGTTTGGGTATGGATGAACGAGCCAAAGGGAAATACCGTTGCTGAACATGCATTGTCGTACGGCATGCCTTTCTTCGTTATAATCAAAGCAGACCTGGCTAACGAATGGTCCGACTATCCGTACACGGCCAAAACATGGACAGACAACGAAGCAGCAACAGGTTTCTTTCTTAATTACCTTGATCAGAAGCAACAAGGTTTTGTAAAGGAGTTGAACCACCAGTTAGGATTGACCATCCCCTGGACCATTGAATTCTTCAATCAAGTGTTTGGACAGAATGTGGAACAGTTGTGGACGGCGTATAAAGCGTCATTGAATCAGACTACGTAGAATTGTTTCTTTCTTTACTTTCGTGTTTATTTTAACAACTGGGTAAAGGATTCTTTTGAAGTGTGCACTTGTATGTAGATCATAAATAAGCAGATCGTAAATAAGCACTATGTCCAGGAGTTTTGATGATACGGGGGCCAGAAAAATGCTCATGAACCTAAGAGATGAGTACAGCTCATGGAAAGAGCTCCTGTCAATGCTCGTGGATGCTTGTGGCAGTCATGCATTCTTGTTTGTAGATTTTTCCTCAACCTCAAAGTTTGAATAAAACTTATCATGTTCTCTTCAATTGAGTTGCATCTATGATCTTGATGATCTATTTCATAAAGAAAATGATTTATATAGCATCCACTATATGTCATACGCATAATAGTGTCCACAATAGGACATATGGATATATCCCTAAGTAGCTACTTGCCACTCAAGGAATGCACATGTTACTTGTCCATATTGTCTCAACGCATGGTCATGCTTGGGATATGCAAGTTGCAATGCATTTCAATTGTCTCTATGTCTTTTAAAGAGTGACAAAATGTAAAATTAATGGCATATATATTTGACATTTACCCATTCGCTTGAAAAATAAATTTAAAAATACAAAATTTATATGAAGGGAAGTTTGTGAAATTTTGCTTCTTAGATACAAAACTATTATTTTTGAGAAGGTTGAATCCCCCTTGATAAAAACTTCCACGAGCTACAAGAAGCAAACATTCAACATATTTCCATGGGCCATGCAATAAACAAGTCATTTTCTTACACTTGCATCACTGATTAGCTTATTAAGATGGTTTGTAACAAGGAAGCCTTAGAGATCTCATGCATCTTCAAATACATCACCTTCTGGTTGGTATTGAGAATGAAAAAAAAAACCTCCACAAAACCTTGTGGAAGGATCACAAGTGCTCACAAATGAACTCCATCTGAATTTCACATTTTATTGTAGCTTTTCCAATGACCAATTAGCCTTTCAATATAACCTATGCCATGCAAAATCTCCATCTACATCTAAAAATCCAATTTACAATATAATTGTTTTTTACTAGTTGCATTAATAAAACTAGTTCCAAACTGACTTCAAGGGATGAGGCCTATCTTTTCAACTTATTCAAGAATCAGACACCTTAAACTTGTTGCATTATTTAAACTAAGTAAAACATCACAAAAAAAACAAGTTTTCCATTTAGTGGCAAATGCAGTCATTTGTTGATCTTCTAGTGCGATCTTCACTTGATTGTCCCCACTAAATCCATTGAAAACATTGTATGCTTTTTAGCACTAGTAATGCCATCCAATATGCTCTCAGTGAAAAAAAAAAGTGATCCTTTTGTGTAATTGAATTCAAGGCTTTCAAATTCATGCAGATGCACATCTTGCTATTTTTTTTTATAAAAATTATAATTGGTGATACTCATTCTGCATGCTCAATTTCATAAGTGAAATCAGAATCCAATAATTTCTATGATTCTTTCTTGATCAGCTCAGTATAGTTTGGATTACAACGATACAATAGACTCACTTTCAAAATAGCATGTGGTACCAATGGGATAGTATGTTGTACTATTGAAGTGAAAATGCCCTTCAAATCTTTGTAGGACCAAGAATAACAATCTTTGAATTTGACCATTAATTTTTGCAACTCTGAGGATTGGGTGGAAATAATTGTGCTCCCATATAGAATATCTTTGCTTCTTTTCTTGGTTTGACTAAATTCATTGGTCGTGTGCAAGCTGATTCACCATACACTTTATAAATCTCCGGAATGTTTTTTTTGGGTTGCCTATGAGCTTTTGGTAACATGATTACCACATCATCCAAGATATAACTTCTGAATCGTCCCAACATATCATGTTCTTTTCTTGCTCCAACAGGTTGATCTTGGTTTTACTCTTGGAATTTGATTTCCTGGCCCCATCGGGATCTAGATCTATCTTGTCCTTGCCTTTTTCTAATTGATGTGATGCCACAAAATGATCAATGATATCAGGATCCACCTTCATAATTGTCTCATTTGGGAAATTAGTCCATTTGAGAACTTTACTATAGTGTTGTTGCGCCTATTTCTTTGTCATGGCTATTGGACGTTTACCATCTTTCAAAATAACTGCTTTTGGTGACTTTGGTGGAGGTTGAGGTGGAATTTGGTGCATCCCAAGTCTAGTTGGATCCATACGATGCAAAATTTGCACATATGTTAGCTCAGCCTCTTCATTATAGGATAAAGGACGTTAAGACTCACGAGCAATACCTTGTAAAGGACAACAATTCTGAGATAACATTTTGTATATCTTCGGTGAAACACCTTTTGAATGCCATGTTGTCAAAGAAAATATGCCAAAATATAATTGTCATAACATTTCATGCAAATAATCTTGATTATATGCGTCACTAATTGAACACATCAAATACATATACCTGTATCATCTTGTGCCAATCGTGAAACTTTAATCTGGATAATTTGCTGTTTGCAGTAAATGCCCCTCTTATAGACCCTGTGTATCTAGTGGGAAATCGCATATGTCAAATAACTACCTTTATATGCATACTCTCTTCCTTCGACAACATCCATAGTGCACGAGTTGATCTTGACCTTGACTCTTGTCCATCGTTAGTCCACAACTGTCGCATTTGAACCAAATCTTTTAGTTCTTCAAGGACTCGTGCATACAAACCTTCTGACTGATTGAAGTGTCTCCATAGTGACTCTCCCACATTTTTGAAAATGTGCATTGGATCCAATAAATGAGTCATTCTAATGTCGATTAATATGGGAGTGTATAAAATATGGATAACCTTTTCATACCCTCTTTGGAAGTGAAATTCTTCGTTACATTGTTCCATTTCTCAAGCCAATCTTTACTCATTAATCTTTTCGGTGGAGGGTGTGCCTCCACTTTGTCTCCTAGCGACAAAAACGAGTTCTACGAAGACTACGGTCGAAGGAAAGATATTTACAATGATCATAATATATGACTTTCCTAAGATGTTTTGCATATCATGTAGGGAGATTACTTTCACATATATTACAAGCACGACATCCAAAGTAGAAAAACCGTTACACTCACCCAATCTAGGATAATCATGCATCGTTCACATCAAAATACCTCTTAGTTCAAATTCTTGAGATCCAATAGGACATGAAATGTCGTATACACGAATCTCTCTCCAAAGAATTTGCAAGTCCTCGACAATAGGCTCTAGATAGACATCCATATTTTTTACCTTGTATTGATCGGGAATGATGAGAGCAAGTAAAAGATGACCTTTTTTCATTGTCATCCATAGAAGGTATGTTGTAATTCACAAGCATCACTGACCATGTTGTCCAGGTAGAAGATCGATACCTCTGAAGTTTTGTGTCCAATCTACAGTACCTTTTTTAGGATCTCCTCTATGATTGGTAGTTTTTGGCAAACACTTTGAATCATCTTCTTCGTTACCACCCAAGCATAGCCACTAAATATAGTAGGTCCCCCGAGCAACCACAAGAATAATAGAGTTCCCCTTCACCTAGCTTCTCCAAATCGACCTCCTACTAGTTTCCCATACCACCAGCATGAGAGGCAAGAAGAGAGAGCTCTCCTCACCAAACTAGCCAAGAGAATAATGAATGCTCTCTCCACACCCTCCTAGCCTTATTATAGAAAGGAGAGGATGGCATGGATTTTTCCAAGTTTTAGAGTAATTGGACTCACATGATATGTCATGGAGGCCAAAGTGTCAGAATGGTGCGGATGTGCCCTGACACCTATTGTTATGAACAAACCATACATGTTATATACTTTTGTAATAATGATTATAGCTTCATACGTATGTTAAATTATGTTTGGAATTGCATATGTTGTATATACCCTAAGATTGTTTAGAATGGCTAATGCCCTAATATGGTTTCATGTTTAGGGTAAACCGTAGTACTAGCTAATGAACTGTGGTTATGCAACTGAATTTAAGCTGATAACGTAGTGAATCTTGTTTCAGACATGGATAACAAACTGATGCCTAGCTATGCACCTATCTTTTTCACTATTGTACTAACTCGAGTGGTTTTGTGTTGTGGGATGGTGGTAGGTAATAGCTGAGTATCCTAAACCTTGCTTCGCTTTATGGTACCTTGTACTGTAAGACTTTATATAGCTTTTATTTTACTTGTTATGCTATAAAATGAAAGGGTTCAAAGGGTTTTGTGAAATCTTCTCTCTCTCTCTCTCTCTCTCTCTCTCTCTCTCTCTCTCTCTCTCTCTCTCTCTCTCTCTCTCTCTCTCTCTCTCTCTCTCTCTCTCTCTCTCTCTCTCTCTCTCTCTCTCTCTCTCTCTCTCTCTCTCTCTCTCTCTCTCTCTCTCTCTCTCTCCCCTAGACAATGGTCTCCTCCACCCCCCCCATGCTGTAAGTCTCTAGGTGCCCTTGAGGGGAAAACGCTGCCTAGCAGCGCTACCTACCATGCAGGCAGCACAACTATCTGCCACTTTCGCCCTAACAATTTTTGCTTCTACCACTT